>OY755190.1:10871684-11135519 GCA_963576735.1 Bedellia somnulentella
TGCTTTATATTTTTTTCGATAATAGTAGCGAATAATTGTATGCTTGTGAAGCTTCCTAAATTCTCGTAAAAATTGCATGTTTGCATGATTTAATTATTTAATTATCAACAGTTATTGTTATTAATATGTTACAGGAATGCAAAATTGAAAAATAAAGTCATGGAATCATTATGAAGAGGAACTCATCTCATGCAATAACTATGTCGTAACAAATCATTTGACATATCTATAATGCAAAAATTTAAATAACATGTATGTTCATGTAACAATTGTGTCATTGTTTGACAATAACCAAATCATTCAGTCATTCATTCGCTCATTCAGTAGGTGATTGAAAGTAATATACGACATAATTTTGACCTTAAGGGTCTTGGAATAGCGATCAAATTCAATGAATTTTAAGGATATCTATACCTGATTAAGTTTAATTTTTACGTATTTAGAATTCAGTGTCTAACTAAAGCAATCTTATTAACATGCATTTAAAAAAACTGCTACAGTTTTGTTTTTGAACAATAACTTTATAACAAAGATCAAAGAGCATTTAAATAATTCACGTTGATATTACGTGTTAAATTGATATTATATTCAACAATTATCCTTTTTCATAGATTGGTATAGTGCGTAGTAATATGCTAAAATGTTCAACTTATTTTTAATCAGAACGGTTCAATTCATAAGCGCAATAATTTGATTTTTTTTTGTTCATGAAAATCTCATGCGGGGATTATTACTAATAGCGTAATGTTATTTTTTTGTATAAACTAGGATATCCTGAATTTTTGAGCTACTTAGTAGTGCAGGATCCAATGATATTTCCATAAAACATGTTTTGTTGGTAACATGGTATATTTGTGAAGATAAAAAATATCTTATCTTTACTTCACTGTTCTAGTTACCCTTAATATTTAAGCAAAAATGAATCAATTTCTTGTGATTATTTGAACAATTGTTTGTATACTTACGAATGCCTATATTTACGGCGATTAATGTCAACAAAGAGCAGCCAGAGCTTTTAGTATTAGAAATATCTGGTATCTTTTCTAGCCATTTTATAGAAGATATGTGGATATTTATGAATTGTTTAAAACACTATCAAATGTCAACTATCTTGTGTTAGGGCTTTTTTTCGCCTATGCTGTGTTAAATAAGATCAATTTTAGTTGTAACTCTATTGTAAGCAAGTCAATTATATTACAATTCTCTGTCTCGGGTATAAATTTGTATTACGTCAAAAAACGCGGTGATAGAATAACTTATTAGAAATATTGTTGCAGAGGTGTTGTTTTCAGTCATTTTAAAGATGTTTACTAGTAGTAGATGTTTACTCACTACCTCTGCAAGTACCTCTAGGGTATCATCAATGTACTTACATTCACGGCTAAAGTTCCAAAAAGTGGTAGTAGAATTGCGGCAGTAAAAATCTTTTGAATGATAAGATGAAAATCGACGACCACATCGCATTTCGATTAATTTAACAACTTCATACTTCACCCACAGAAGAAATGAAAGGATAGTGCTATTATCAGCCAATATGATATAGGAAATGTTGTTACGAAACTATATCACCGATTTATGTTAAAATACTCGTATCTGTATCTTAAAAATAGTGTAACTCCCTATCTATAAATCGCACGCTTAATACTACAGCCTATGTCAAAATTTTGCTGTGTTGAGATACATTACTACACAGACCTTAAAATCATGCTCAACAACATATGAATACGAGACGATAAAGACCTAAGTGAAATTGAACCTATTTGTGTTAAGAATACGGGCGTTTTCTCGTGCCTATGTTGTAGAGCATGGCTTTTTAAGGTCTGTGAAGTATTGTAACTCAATTCATCAAAATTTTGACATAGGTCACTGTAGTATTAAGCGTGCGAAATATCAATACACTATCCATATAGTATCTTATAAATAACGGAACAGGTGTACTTAAAGTCTTCTTAAAAATATTATTGGCCCGTTACAGTAATGACAAGCAAACTTGTTTAAGGAAAAATAAATCTTATTGCTAAACTATAAATATTTCATGCACAATATCATAATAACTTGCCTACCTCAAATGCTTACATATATGCCTTAATACAATATCCTAGATTGGAGCGAATATGCTTATTACTGTATTATCTTTAAGGTTAATTTTCTATTGTTATTTATTCATCAGAGATCATTCAAGGTCAGGGTAAAGACTAGTTAATGAATAACATTTTAATCATAATATTATAAAGACATAAACGTTCACGCCGAATATCCCCGAAGGGGTTGGCAGAGGTACTAATACTTCTGAACATCACGTGACTTTGCCACCTGGTGTTCAGAGTACCCACGTTTTGCATGGACAGTGTACTCACGTGATAGGCGGCAGACTTATCGCCGGTTTGTACGAATACACTGTCACATGACTAAGTACAACTCAGCCATGTAGGTTTCCTCACGATGGAATTTTAATCATTACGTCCTTACTATGTTTACAATAGTCTACATCAAAGTAAACCAATCTTTACATTGTCATTTAATAGCCAATTTACATATTCAGCACAAATACTAAAAAAAATATAGATTGCACGAAGAATAGTTACCACCTAACGCAATAGATGGAAGACGTTATAATTAGTGTTTTGCTATTTAGAATCACTGTTTGTATTTCTTAAGCAATATTCCTAGTACACTAGTATAGTATTAATATTATCTGTGCTAATACTAAAATCTTGGAATTTGCTGTAATAGGTGAAAGCTATTTTGTTGCTAGGGTTAAAAGTATTGTTGATGATAATAACATAAATTAATTAAATGTTTGGCCAATAAGGCCTAGGGTTATTATTTGTGATAGTTGATTATGAATAAAAAGTAATATGTGAAATTTAATTATATGACCTTACTATTCAACATTTTCTGCTTACCCCATTCTTAGGGTAGCAAACATCATACTGCCACTGCTTGTAATAATTGTTCATATCAGGAAATAACTGATGTAGTGTATAAAGACTTGTAATATTATTGTAAAAATGTTTTGTTGTATGAACAAGTTGTAATAAAAATAATTGTTTATGTAGATCACATTGTATTATTTCTCTTACTGTACTACTTGATTCTGGGCCAGTGTTTTAATAACCCTATACATTTAAGCGAAAAAGCTATATGAGTATTAAATTACACGATATCCTAGCTGCGAAGTGGTGGCTTTGAATAGCACTACCCAATTTCTTCCGGTGGGTGGACGTAAGAGGCGACTTAACGGTATTGATTGGGGCATTTAAGGAAATCTCCAACAACCTTCATTTCGCCATCTTTTCCTCACGCAACTTCCAAAGTGGCTGAGGAATTTCTAATACCCTAGCCCTTTGAGGGATTTATAGCCATGAATATATGTATGCACGATATCCTAAAAAGTTTATTAAAAAGACGGGAGTCCGAGGTTAGAAGAAAGAAAGCACTGTTATAAATATAAGGGAAAGCAAGAAGTTATGGGATACCTGACTCAATGTTAAGTAATGGCGCGGATATAAGAAAAATAAATAGTAAGTACACGAAGTTAAGTTTTTAATACGTCTAAGCAGTGTTTAGAAAGGAAATGGGATGCATGTATCAGAACTACATTACAAAAAGGTGTCAAGGTGCCCTCATATAAATAAAGAGAAGGCGGGTGATAAGATGTTAAGAAATTATTTGTAGGAGGTGTTGTTGGTTTTTGGTATCACTCAATGAAACGTGAAACAATTGGTGAAAGAGATCTATAGCCTCGTAACGCCCGTTGTATCACTAGAGAAACAAAACTCCTGTGACTAATAGTAACTATTAAAAAAAATAAAGCCATAGGAATAGTTCTTGTTAAAGATATCATTAATTTTAATAATGGGCAGTCAGCACATATTTTTTTTGTTCCATTAGAGATACATTGGATAGAACTTACAAGTCATAACAATTTCTATACGGGCGTTACGAGGATAGAGCCAACAAGAAAGGTAATGTGAGTAGAGGACGACCACGGAGGACACACCTGGACCAAATAGAGTGTGTGCTCAAAAAGGCCGGCGTCCGAAGTATGAAGAATAAAAGAGCATGTATGAGAAGAATGATGAATGTAACAGAAGCAAAAGTGATTTGCCTGGATCGTACAAAGTGGCGATCGACAGTCTCTGCCTACCCCAATGGGAACAATGGGCGTGAGTATTAGTAAGTAATGAAACGTAAACAGGGAAAACACAGACTGGTCCGGGATCGCTAGGGGTGTCCGAAAGGGATAGCTCTTCGTGGCTCCGTGGATAACTGTTGACAGAGGTGCATGACAGTAATTATGGAATGGTAAATACGTTTATTTTTCATTGGTGGGGCAGAGTTGCAAATAAGATAGATACAGGGTGGTATATGAATGAATTAATGTGGATATATGAGTTGATTATATGATTGAATAAGGGTTTATGTGCATTAAATAAAAATATGCGAGATTGCATTATTGATGGGAGAAAGAGGAACAATAAAAAAAGTTTGTATATCTGGGAAGTTAATTTATTACAAAGACAAGATGGTTCGGGCACATAGAACGGATGGGTGGAAGTGAATTTGGTTAAAGATCTCTATAGTTATTTTTAGGTGGTAGTATATCGCGACGGCGCATAGGCGATACTGTAGATATAGTTATAAATGTGTTTTCTTTATGTTTGCAGGATATTAGATAAAGGAAAAGATCTTAGACGAACTTACAAGGTGGCGATATTTTCTCTCAAAATACTTTTGAATCAGTGTTATTTGTACTTAAAAAGGATATGCAACTTCCACAAAATGAATAAAGAGTGAAAAAAAAGTTTGAAAGAGTTATTGTCTTTATCTATTTGTGCTAAAATTAGATTCTCGTTTACGACATCAATATGTGGATTTGAAATTTTGGAGTTTTAGGTCCTACAATGATTCCACAAGTCTTTTTTATTGGGTTTACGAATGAAACAAAACTTATATGTCATTAATTTCAATCTTAATTGTTGTAATCCATTGACATGAGCATTGAGCATGCATATTTACAAAGGAGAATTTAAGATATAAATTTAAATATACTTTAATTTAAACATATCTAAAATTAAGCTGTGCGTCTATTTTTAAGCTTAATAACTTTATTATCTAAAAAGAGATTTTTGAATTATCATGAATCATTAAGGACTTAACAATGTATTTGTAATCTTTGTATTTTCATAAAATTTTACATTCCACAACATTTAAAGCACAGTAAACTAACATTAATAACATAGTTAACTATATTATTTTGCAATATTTAATTAATCTTATTTAATTGGTTACATTGTGTTTCCTTTACATAAATTCTATAAAGATATGTCTTCATGAGATATGTTTGTCAAAAAGAGTATTTCATCAAGATGGACGACAAAAAAAACAGTTTTAGATTTTGTTATGAGTTTTGTTGGAATTCCATACTGGATCTAGTACTTCGTTTTCGATGTGGTAGTATAATGAATAGTATCAATAATATAAAAAAAAGTCAATTTTGTTTAAGAATAAAGATCTGAGTTTCAGCCAATTGAATATGTGCTAATCTTAATAGATATTCCTAGCAATTTTCAATGCTGCTATTAAAATAACTTGGTTAGTATTAAATTACGAATATAAATATATTATTTGAAAACTTTAGGCAATAATTTATTAACTACGAGAAGATAAACCTACAAACACTCATCTATAGAAGAAAAGTTTAAAATTACAACAAGAAATAGCGGTTTTATATTATTTAACTTATACTATAACTAATATTGCCTCTACAACACGTTTCATTTTTAAATTAATTTTTAAACACAACCTTTGTTAACTATGAATTTGGTACATTTTAGCGAGTTAATAAATCATTTATAGTCACATAATATACTATTTTAAGGAAAGGTAGTTAAACATGATATTTAGTTAGCATGTACTGGTCTTGGGATTGGTAAATCAGCAACTTCCACTGGCTCATCATCATCTTCATCATCGCAAATATCCTCGTTCTCCGGCTCGCCGAGTGCTCGAACAAATTCTGTAATATATATTTTATAACAAGTTTATCTTTAAAGATAGTAGGGTTTCTTTTTTACTATTGTGGATTACTTGTAGATCTACATACATACATACCTATACATATACTCACGCCATTATTGCCCATTGGGGTAGGACTACTGATCGCCACTGTGCACGATCCTGGCAAACCCCTCTAGCTTCGTTTACATCCTTCAATCTTTTCATACATGCTCTTTTATTCTTCATACTTCGGACGTCGGCCTTTTAGAGTACACTCTCTTTCTTTTATTTATAAATCATACATACATACATACTTATACTCAGGGCCATAAAATGCTAGAAGGGGTAGCCAGAGCTAAGGAATTAAAATTCCTCAGCCACTTTTGGAAGTTGCGTGGGGAAAAGATGGTAAAATAAAGGTTGTTGGTGATGGGTCTCCAACCGCATCGCCCAAAAATCCCGTAAAAAGCCCCAATACCGTTAGTCGCCTCTTACGTATACCCACCGGAAGAAATGGGGTAGTGCTATTCTAAGCCGACACTACACAGCAAAATCATACATACTTCCTGTAATTTATTATGCATTCCTCCACACAAATTACTTGCAGATCTAATGGTCACAAAATGAAGGAAAATATTATAAGGACATTGAACAAAACTGAGCATTATAAATCGACTATAATATCCTTATCATTACGAGTTTGTGTATTTCCTATTTAGTTGTAAGAACATACTTATAAACTAATGGGATGCTTTATAAAATTATGTTATATTGAAATTATTACCAAGGAAATCAATCCGCCCATCTCCATCAGAATCCACTTCTTTAATCATATCTTCGACTGCAACAAAAATATAAAGGTTTAATTTAAGTAATGTAATGAAAACCAGGGTACGATATGATGTCCCCAATTTAATGTAAAATTTTGCTGAAGCTTTTGGTTGCAAATAGACTTATTTAATCCCACCAAAAACATTTTCATGTAAAATGTTGCCAAGACGAGCCCATATGACTCGCACTGTCAAAAAGTTATCAGATCTCATGTAGAGCCAAGCTTCTAACACTACACGCCCTAACTCTACAAAGCCTAACTTCACCACCCTACACCTTAGTCAAAATATGTGGCTTGGCCGTTCGTTACTACAAGAACTATTGTATAACACAAAAGTAATGAACAGTGAATCGATTTTTCACCTTACGCCGATGTGAATGTAGCGAAACTTCTACCATTACACGCCCTAATTCTACAAGGCCTAATCTCACAAACCTTAGTCAAAATATGTGACCCGGCCATTTCGCTACATTCGCATCGGCGTAAGGTGAAAAATTAATTCACTGTTCATACTATAGTTCTTGTAGTAACGAACGGCCAAGCCACATTATTATTAATTTTTTTTATTATTAATCTTTATTAATATAAATGGTTACATTTAATTATAACAAAGCCCTGCAAAACTGTTTTACAGTTTGTCTGCAGGTAGAGTCTCTTTTAATAAATTTTTATTTAGTTACATCTATGGTAGTGAGTTAAGAAAATATTTTTTTAATTTGTTTTTAAATTTTTGTCTATTAGGCTCGAGGCGGATGTCCTCGGGCAGACTGTTGATCAAGTACGGTAATCGCTTTTTAAGCGTCCTGTCCCCGTAGTAATTATTTACTCTGGGTACCTCCAGCCTGCCCGCCGACACCGACCTCGTGCCATAGCTATGACTCAGCTTCGTGATATTCTGCTCTTGACTGTCGTGGTTGTTAATTAATAAGAGGTATTTATGTTTCAGGCTGACAGGCAGAATTTTACATATTTTAAAAAGTTTATAGTAGTTACCATTACATTTATTTTTAGTTTTATGATTAACAAGAAGTTTTAAAAATCTAATCTGAAGTGATTCAAGTTTATCTATATATGATTTAAAAGTAAGGCCGTAACTGTCAAGAGCATAACTCAGGATTGAGTCAACTAGCGAGAAATACAAACATTTATATATTTTGACTAAGGTGTAGAGTTTGTGAAGTTAGGCCTTGTAGAGTTAGGGCGTGTAGTGTTAGAAGCTTGGCTCTACATGAGATCTGATAACTTTTTGCAAGCGAGTCATATGGGCTCGTCTTGGCAACATTTTACATGAAAATGTTTTTGGTGGGATTTCATTTCTTTTTGTAAGTTGTTTGTAACAAAAAATTTTTCTTCTTTTTTTGGGATGTATTTCTTGCACATCAGAGACGCCTTTTTTTATAGCCCACTCTCTATCTTTGCCTTTTTTCTTTGTTGATTTACTGTTTATAATAAGTGATAGTGTCAGGGCGATACTTGGTTCTTAGGCGATTATATTCGACTATAGCTGACTGTTGTGCTTTAATACTACTAACTTTTTTTCTATTTTTAGCTACTGTGTGGACGTAAGAAGCAGGAGACGCACAATTCTATTCATTCATATTTATATGATCTGATCTAAAGTATAGGTCTTAATATGTCGATATGTCTCAATATATGTCGATTATTTTTTTTTTTTTTTTTATAACAAGGAGTACCTATACATATATATATCTGAGGGCACCAAGTTTTAGATTATTATTAGATTAGACCTCTAGCGTCATCAAAATGTAATCTTTTAAAATTACAGGTCTCATACAAACTCCCATCCCCTAGTTTAAGGGGTTGGAGGATGGAAGTTACAAGTTTTATATTTTTTTTGTTGTTTGTGTGTTTATACTACCTTACATACAAAATTTCAGCTTTCTAGGACATTAGGAAGTACCTTAATAATTTTGATGATCATCAGTGAGTCAGTAACGAAATCAGCGTTTTTTAGATATAAATAAAATCTGAAGTATAAAAGCTAATGTAATTAAAACTTAATATGTTCAATATTTCCGCTATTGACAATATATCCCGAAAATTTTGTTGATCTAGCATAATCCAAACCCAAGTTATGAGGGTTCAAAAAAACGACGAAGCGCTTCGAGAAAAGGTAGGTAGTGCCCGTGCGCTTCGCTTGGCTCGTCTTGGCGGGGGCACTACCGTGCCCCCAGATTTGTTCAATGTACTAGTATTTCTGCCGTATAGGGTTGGCTACATACAAAGACAACTTATATCTTACCATTTCCTCACCAAATATATTATCTATCTAGATTAATTAAAATGCTTATTTGTCGGCATCCAAGTAATGCTAGAACTATTAGTGTATTATAAATAATAATCTACAGAAGTATCAATTCCACTTACTTTCTTCCTCTGAAAGATCTTCACCAAGACATTGCAGAACTGCTCTCAGGTCCGATGCACAAATATACCCCCGGTTGTGCTTGTCAAACACTCTAAACGCGTCCCTTAGCTCCCTTTCTTCCTGCTCAGCTGAACTGGTGCCACTGCCTACCCCGGACATGGATTTGGATAGGATGCTTACGAACTCTTCGAAGCTTACATTGCCGTCACCTGAATATCGAGTTTTTAAGAGGATTATGTCTCTTTTTATAAAATACTCTTCAGTAATATTTAGAACAGGGTACATAAGGGAAATTTAATTTCAAACAAGACTATTTTATTTATTTTATTTTTTTCATTTATTTATTTATTTTATATTTACGGAAAACTTACAGCTAGTTATAGTTAATTAGCAACTTAAAAGTAAAACTAGAAGCCAATTATCAGTTTTCACTGTTACAAAACTTAATAATAATAAAAAAACACAAGGTTGTACACTCATAATTATGCTAACAATAGTTTCTTTTTTATGTAATTAATCATAACATATAATAGGATGTACCTTTTATAAAAATAAAATAAATCTAAAGATATAACTATACAGAAAACATGTAAGACATACTCTATAGTTAACTGCTCCTACCGCTCGCTGCGCCAAAGAAGATACAAAATTGCGTATAAAAGTGGATTTAACCGTTTCAAAACTACTGCTAAATATATCGACCTCGTTTGAGTTTAAAAAACTGTAAGTTAAGTATACTGCCTTGGTGTTGGTAGTCTAATGGTTAGAGTATTTGACTCACGAGCACGGGGCTCCACTTTATGCTTAGAATATTGCTGGATGAATCACAGTGATAGTCCAAATACCAAGATGAGTTCGTGCTACACATAACACTCGAAATCGGTCGGGCTTTTGGTTTTACAATCGGTAGATTAGTAAACGTGAAACGTCGTTTTCGTAAACCTACACCAGGCCTGTGCGGTGGAATGAGCCTTGTCGCCTTATCAATACTATGTATTCAGGGTTAGCTGTACCCCTGAGGTTCTGTACCTGTATGATACATGTTTAATTTAAATAATCTAAAATGACAGTCTCCCATCCTTTGAACACATACATACAAGTTGGTTCTACAAAGCGCATTAAGAACGATTTTTTTAGTTACCATCACTATCAACCTCCTGCAGCATATCCTGTAACTCCTCCACCCTGGCGAACTGGCCGAGGCTCCTCATCACCCTCCCCAGCTCCTCTTTGGTGATGGTGCCGTCGCCGTCCTTGTCGAAAAGACGGAATGCCTCACGGAATTCTGGAATTATTGGACTACGTAATAAGAAGCTCAGAGACCTTGGCAACGTAACGAGTTTCTTGTTACTGCATTTTCATTTTCTCTTTGATTTTAAGTAGGGCCAGATATGCTCATGGCTATAAACTTAAAAGGGTGTAGAAGTTTAAAATCCCATTTCTTTTCGACTTTCATAGTAAATAAAATGTCACCACTATCACTACCACTACCTGTGTGTTACTCCCACTTTCCACCCACGGTTAACGGGTAGTGACATTCTAAGCCGGCACTACACGGCAAATAAATATATTTAAATGTCTAACTATGCCTCTTACAAAAACATAAAAAACTCTTCTAACCTTTCATCTGAGTCCTCGTGATACCGGTGGTCTCGTCCACAATGGACGCCTTCCGGTCCAGTATCGTGTCAGCAGCTGGCTTTAGAAACGTCACGTGACGCTGACCACGTGGTGATATCGACCGATCTGACGTGCTGGAAAGTGAGCTCAAATAAAGGATCCACATAATAGCAAGTATATATGGGATTATTTGAATGTTTTTGTTAATGAAAACCTCATGTAGGGATTATTACTAATAAATAAAGGAAAGAAAAATTTCGACACAGGTGGGAATCGAACTCGCGACCTCGGGTATACTTAGTATATATAGGATTATCAATATAATAAAAATTGATCACTATCTCGCTATGATGTGATGCGCAAAACTCGAAAACAGCTAGACCAATTCGTCTTATTCTTTTTGTAAAGTGTTACTTAAGATTTGGAGAAGGTGCTTAGCTATAGAGAAAGTGGAAAATCGTGAGGATAATATTAAAAACATTTTTTTCTCATCGCAAGATATAATAGACCTTCTGCGGGTCCAGCCATCATGTGAATGACAATTATTTTTGGTAGTACGCAGTCTGTCGGTCAGCTTGTATTTATGTATGATAATATGTTCATGTACTAAAGGGGTAAACATGTTCATGTAGTCGGTGGGTTGGAAGAGCATCGACAATATCCCCGAAAACGAATAGTTATGTCTAACCTGCTCCTGTTGATCTTGGAGACTCTGCGAGGTTCGCAAGGATCGTAAAAAGTGGCGATCGTTCATCTCTGCCTACCCCAATGGGAACTAAAGGCGTGAGAATATGTATGTATGTATGAAGCTTACATACCTATCAGAAGGACTCAGTTGCATGACTGGCGGCCCCTTGGCGGCTCCACCAGGCGTTTCAGAGGAGCCTGGCTCGCCGCCACTGCTCGTTTGTCGTGTCTACAAATACACGAACATATGCTGTATAATAATCCTGTTTCTAGATGGTAAATGACCCTGAAGGAATGGTGATGGTGTAATGATGGTGAATTTATAGTGAATAAAAAAAAACTATAAGAGCATAAATTATATGAAATAATAAGAATATTGCATCCGTCGAATAGAATCAAAGACTATAGGACTATCAACCTACAGGTTACCTCACAGTGTAGGCTCGACCCAGGTTTTGAACTCACGCCTGTTTGTATTGATGGGCGGGGGTTCTACTCAGTTGACTATCACGGTTGGTATATACCCCTTGAACTTCAGAATAATATTTCTTCAGCACTTTTGGATGTTGAGAGCGAAAATGATAGCCACATAAAAGCCCCAACACCCTTAGTTTCCTCGTAAGACACTCGCAGAGAGAAATGATTTAGGACTATTCTAAGCCACTACACTAAAATACTACACGAAATTATTTTTTATTATTTACTATGACTTTCCGATTGTACATATAAATTCAGATGCATATTTATCCTACTTGAAATTGGTACATCAGTTAATTTTATAATTTGTTAATCATTCTGAGGTCGCTAAATATTGTTCGTATTGAACATACATACATACATATTACATACACATACTCATAGCAATAAATCTCAGAAAGGGGTAGCTAGAGCTAGAAACTTATTTAATGTTTTTTGACATGAATTCCTCATGTGGGGATTATTACTCATAAATAAAAGATGTTATTAAAGGAAAGAAAAATTTCGACACTGGCGGGGTTCGAACCCGCCAGTGTAAAAAAGAAACAAAGGATAGAGAAATTTCGCGCTGGATGCCAACTGACACTGTAGCTCAGTTGGCAGAGCGACGGGGGCGTATACCCGAAGGTCGCGGGTTCGAACCCCGCCAGTGTCGAAATTTTTCTTTCCTTTAATAACATCTTTTATTTTAGAGCTAGAAACTCCTTAGCCACATTTGAAAGTTGATAGAAATAAAGTATCGTTGGTGGTGGTTCTCCAACCACATCGCCCGAAAACCGTTTAAAAAGCCCCATACCTTCGGTCGCCTCGTGCGACACCCATAGGTGGAAAGGGGTAGTGACATTCTAAGCCGGCACTACATGGTAGATTGTATTGAAACTTACCATAATTCCTTTCAGCTGATTCACCAGCGGTGAATCAGTGAAGAAGTTGTTCACCGCGGAGAATATTTTCGTTTATTTAGTCGTCACGAGGAAGCAAGCGTCACCGCGCTCGCTCTGATAATCTAGAACCGCATTAAAAAGAAGGATTGGATCAGGTGAAAGAGAACTGAGCAAATGATTATCGCTTATTGTCCATTTAAATACTCAATTAAGCCTTCAGATCTTTGTAGTTTCTTAATCAATACATACATATATATAATTATATAGACTACATACATATAAATACTCACGGCTACAAATCCCTAGGAAAAGGTAGTCAGAGCTGCAAAATGTTGAATGAATATTGAGGGGGAAAAAAGTTTGTATAATGATGGGTCTCCAACCGCATAGCCCAAAATCACTTTGAAAGCCCTAATACCCTAAATCACCTCTTACGGTCATCCACGGGAAGAAGTGGAAAAGTAAAAAGCGGAGATCGTCCTACTCCGACTCAATAACTAAGTATCCTGAAAACCCAGCGACAAAATGTCACGTGATTCCTCTGCTTTTGGGGACTTTTCGATACATAGGATTGTTGTCGTGACTTTTGTAGATCTCCATAAAACACCTGAGTGCCTTGTTACTTACAATTTAAAGGAAATTAACTTGAATTCTAGTTAGCTAATATTTTTCAAACTTTTTTTTTTTCTATATCTTTTCGATGGCATGAACAGAGCCAAATGGTTTCAATTATGATGCATTTTGAAGGTGCCTTGATGTACCCAAAGTGTAAAACAATTATTTTGCATTTGTATTGTATGTATGTATGTATAAAATTGTTATTTATTATAATATAATTTATTATTAATAAAAAATAGGAAAAAATGATTTGAAGGATTAATTGGTTACACAGAACAGACGTGTTCTTAACTTTTTTATAGATACTGGTACGTGACACATGGTAGTACGTGAGTCAACGCACATTTTTAACTGACTTCAAAAAAAGGAGTGTTCTCAATTCGACCGTATATTTTTTTATTTTTTTTATGTATGTTCGCCGATTACTTCGCCATTTGTGAACCGATTTTGATTATTATTTTTTTGTTCAAAAGAAGATACTCCCGGATTGGTACCATTATGAGGATTTCAGGGTCTGATGATGGGAACCTGGAGAAATCGAGGGGAACCCTGAAATTTTATAGGCAAATGTACCGCGTTTTACATATTTTATGAACAAGTATTGGCATTTGCTTCTGAAAATCATATTGTTATGCTGCTGAGCTGATGATGGAAGGTGTGGGTCCTTAATCACTAGGAGTTAGGAAACAGTTCTTTCACCATTCTATGAAGATTTATGCTCCTCTTCGTAGCTTTTATGAAGATAATACAGGTTCACTCAACATTTCTTTTGTAATGTTATTGTTACCGAGAAAGTACCATAAGACCAGGATGTGATGATGGCATCCCAGGAAATCGAGGGGACTGTCGAAACTCACAATCATGTCACAGTGTATTTGTTCAAAACGCCGATAGGCCTGCTCTGTATAACGTGAGAACGTGGGTCCAAGCAAAGCGTGGGTACTCTGAACAACAGGTGACAATGTCACGTGATATTCAGAAGTATTACTACCTCTGCTAACCCCTTCGGGGATATTCGGCGTGAACGTTTGAGTCTTTCTTGAGATGTAGAATTGTAGACCATCGCCTTTCGAGGGATTTCAAGAACAATGTAAATTTACATATAGTTGAGCCTATTTAATATCGTATAATAATAGAAATACCGGAAATACGAAGAATAATAGGTACAGTAACTGTCGCACTGCCTAATACGAGAGGCATCTTTGCCAGGTCTACCCATCTCTAAAACTCGTAAAATAAAATAACTTTTAACAAAAAGAAAACCGACTTCATAGCCGGAAAAACAAACGAAAATAAACAATCTAGCACTAAAAAGTACGAAATAAGGTTTTTAATTGAATATGAGTACTGTGATTAATACCTTAGCAATTTCTTTATTCCACACGCGTCAGTTCAGCCTACCTAAATATTACAATTCTCTTAAATTAATTTTTGAGTCG
This sequence comes from Bedellia somnulentella, assembly GCA_963576735.1. NCBI lineage: Eukaryota > Metazoa > Arthropoda > Insecta > Lepidoptera > Bedelliidae > Bedellia > Bedellia somnulentella. The sequence goes on from OY755190.1 coordinate 10,886,634, forward strand.
GTGCCAGTCAAACAAAAGTGAATTCACCCTACTATCTATCTCTGATTATTACAATCTAAACAATATATATCTATCGCCTAACGTTCTAAATGGTAATACGTACAAAAATAAACTACAACTACAAGATATCCTATATTATACATGTGTATGAAGTGCGAAATACACACTTATTATTGTCAATCATCCCGCAGGCTGGCACCGGCTCACAAATTAATTTAAGAGAATTTTAATATTTAGGTAGGTTGACTGACGCGTGTGGAATAAAGAAATTGCTAAGGTATTAATCACAGTACTCATATTCAATTAAAAACCTTATTTCGTACTTTTTAGTACTAGATTGTTTATTTTCGTTTGTTTTTCCGGCTATGAAGTCGGTTTTCTTTTTGTTAAAAGTTATTGCGTTTCTTTAAACTTTCATTTTAAATTATTTATTAAACTATATTTCTAGTATTCAATTTTAACATCTAAATATCAAACATAAAAATTATACATACTCAAATATCTAAAATTAAAATTGTATGATTTATTTAATTGAAAAAAAAACTGTTATCAAAGGATAAATTCATATTGTTAGTAGTTTAGTACACCTTTCACTTTTGTTTTAAAATGGTCTTATTGGTATTACTATACAACCTGAATCAAATCTATTTTTGTAAAATGACACTAAGTTGATTGAAGTAAAGTAAGAGAGTTCATTACTGTTAGTAGTTTATTGAATTTTCTATATATGCCTTATCTTCACAGAAACTAAGAAGTTTTCAGTTAATAATGATGAAATACCGTCTTGGAAATGGTGTTTAATATTATTTAAAATAAAAATAAAAAAAATGCATGTTAAAATTATGACCATTATGGTTTTTGTTAGACGATTAAGGTTAATCGACTATTACTATTCAATATTTTTTTATTTATATTCCGATAGTAAACCAGGCAAAAACCTTAGCTCATTTTTAATCCTAATTGACATCTAATACAATAGAAAAAAATATTAAAAAGTACATTTCTGCATTATCAGAAAAACTGCCTTGTTGAAAACTGATTTTTTTTGTCGAAGAATCTTTCTTTGTATCCGCAATCGTGACAATAAAATGGTTTCAAAGTCTTGTTAGACGAAAGTAACTTAAAATTCACATTGTCCTGAAAATGGAAAGGCGTTCTATTTCTACTGTTGAACAAAGAATGAGAATTTTTTAATTAATTAATTTTACATTTCCGCTTTATCTTCCTAGAAACGAACTAAGGTTATTAGTCTATTATTAATCAAATATTTATATGGAAATCTTGCTATATCTTCTGGCAAAATAATTACATACGTATATCTTAAGTTTATTATAGGGGCTCTTCATTTCAATCGCAATTAGTTTTTACAAAGTAGGAGTGTTACTTCTTAACTTCAATCAAAATATATTTTTATTTACATTGTGTAAATAAATCACGAAAAATCAAAGCTCTTTTTAAAACAAAACCAACATCTAATACAATATAGTAATAAGAACATACAAAGGCTATTCTACATACCAAAAATATTAGAGAGTCAGTCTTTCAATAAGACAATAACTTAAAGCCCACGTTGTCTTGCAGTCAGATGATCGAAAGGCGTTTCTGTCTGCAGGGTTGAACAATGACTGAATAGCTTTCACAAGGCAGTGAGGTTTGGTGTTAACCACGTACAGCGCATGCGTGACAACCTGGGCAGGGTTGCAGGGCAAACGGGGCGTCTTAAGGCTGCTTGGGACCTCTGCGACTCGTTTCACATACTCGTCAAAATACATTTATAAACTCATACATACATATACTCACGGCTATAAATCCCAGGAAGGGGTAGCCAGAGCTAAATAATTAGAAATTCCTCAGCCACTTTTGGAAATTTGAGTGGGGAAAAGATAGTAAAAATAAAGGTTGTTGGTGATGGGTCTCCAACCGCATCGCCCAAAAATCCCTTAATAGCCCCATATCGTTAGTCGCCTCTTACGTTCACCCACCGGAAGAAATGGGGTAGTGCTATTCTAAACCGACACTACACGCCTACATAAACTCACGGCTGTTAATCCCAAAAAGGAGAAGCCAGAGCTTCAGAATTAGACATTCATCAGCCACTTTTGGAAGTTGCGTTAGGAAAAGTGCAAAAAAGGTTGGCTAACGCCCGATTTCTGAATTGAGTATTCAAGCTGAGAACGACTTAAGTATCGTTCTGTCTCATTCAGTTGTTAAGATTTTAATGCGACAGAACGATACATAAGCTGTTCTCAGCTGGAATACTCAATTCAGAAATCGGACGTAAGAGTATTACTAACATATTCCTCCCGTGGGTGTCGTATCAGGCAACTAAGGGTATTGGAACTTTTGTATTAAGTGATCGCTGGGCGATACGTTTAGGAAACCCATCAAAAAAATTCTTTTCACAGTAAACATCCCAAAGTGGCTAAAGAATTTTCAAATTCCGAAGCATTGAATCCTTTATATGATTTATGACCGTGAATAAATGTACCAACTTGTGCCCTATCAACTTTGAAATGTGCTACCCCTTTTTGAGATTTATGGCCGTGACGTGAGTATATGTACATACATACATATACTCACGGCTATAAATCCCTTGAAGGGGTAGCCAGAGCTAGGGAACGAGACATTCCTCAGCCACCTTTGGAAGTTGCGTGGGGAAAAGATGGTGAAATAAAGGTTGTTGGTGATGGGTCTCCAACTGCATCGCCCAAAAATCTCTTAAAAGCCCCAATACCGTTAGTCGCCTCTTACGTACACCCACCGGAAGAAATGGGGTAGTGCTATTCTAAGCCGGCACTAAAATATTATATAATACACATATAAATAACATCAAAAACTAAAAAACAATCATTTATGCTCATCACATAAATGTTGCTCTCAGCGGGGATCGAACCCGCAACCTCCGGACCGAGAAGCTAGTCACCTATCCACTCGGCCACAGACGTCATCGAAGGAGGAAACATACAAAAAAAGATATACAACTGAAGTAACAACATTTTATCCTCGTGCCAAGTCCCAAGAATATATGTAGCTGTGTCGGTACAATACGGACGCTATCTCTCGCAAACTTTCGGTCGCAATTCCAACCTTATCAGACAGCGATATGCTTTGTACCGACATCTCAAACGGACTGTAAAATAACGTATAAAAGACAAGGGTATTCGGTCACGAGGTCAATGGTTTTGGTTTATCTTGTCGGGAATGCATTCCGCGAATTGCGATGCCGAAAAAAAAATATTTTGGATGTTTCGCTGGCAGATTAGAAAATTGGACGGAATTTCGATTGAAACATACATATACTCACGGCTATAAATCCCTTGAAGGGGTAGCCAGAGCAAGGGAATTAGAAATTGGAAAGATGGTGAAATAAAGGTTTTGGTGATGGGTCTCCAACCGCAGCGCATTTTAATTTCGATTGAAAGTACTTGGAAATCGGACTGTGGCTTACACTTACATTCTAAAACATAAAACCCAAAAAGGGTAGCCAGAGCTTCAGAGCTAGAAACTCTTCAGCCACATTTGGAAGCTGATAGGGGAGAATATGGTAGAAATAAAGTATCGTTGGTGATGGGTCGGTTGGAGAACCGCATCGCTCAAAGACCACTTCATAAAGCCCCATACTCTTAGTCCCCTCTTACGACACCGGTGGGTAGAAAGGGGTAGTGACTTTCTAAGCCGGCACTTCTCTTCTCTAAAATTGGCTTGATTTACAACGTTAGTGCAGTATTATACGCAAAATCATAATTATAAGTTATTTATAGTTACAATCATTACAGTTTAAATAAAAGAAAAATACGCCTTTAAAGAAAATTATACATAATAAAATATTTCCTAGCATTGTCTTCAAAACTGTCATTTCATAAATACATTGTCATGTGACAGTGTATTCGTACAAAACGGCGATAGGCCTGCTCCCTATCACGTGAGTACACTGTCCATGCAAAACGTGGGTACTCTGAACACCAGGTGACAAAGTCACGCGATGTTCAGAAGTATTAGTACCTCTGCCAACCCCTTCGGGGATATTCGGCGTGAACCTTTATGTTATGTTATGTCTTCAAAACTGATTCTAGTAATGGACCGTTCTAAACCGTTTAATTACAAAATGTCTAAATAAAATAAAAGTTATTTATTCATTACCAAGTACAGCATAATATAAGCAAGATATATACCTACATTGATATTTACATCTGGATTTCACATAATAATATTGTAATGAGCAACCGTGATAGCCCAGTGGGTAGAACACTCGGTTATCGTGCAAACGACTAGTGTTCAAATCCTGAGTCGGGCCTACACCAATTTGTCTTTTCTAAAGACATATGTGTGGTTAATTTATCATGGTTGTTAACGGTGAGGGAAAACATCGTGAGGAAACCCACATGGCTGAGTTATACTTAGTCATGTGACAGTGTATTCGTACAAAACGGCGATAGGCCTGCCCCCTATCACGTGAGTACACTGTCCAAGCAAAACGTGGGTACCTTCTCTGGACACTAGATGGCGCTGCCATGTGAGTTCAGAAGTATTGGTACCTCTGCCAACCCCTTCAGGGATAAACGGCGTGAACGTTTATGTTAACGTTTATGTTATTTATTCATTGCCAAGTGCAGCATACTGTAAGCTAGATATATACCTACCTACACTGTTATTTACATCTGGATTTCACATAATAATATTGTAACTGTAGATTAAACTCAAACACTGTTATTTTATTACAGTTTAATTATAATCGTATAATTTTGAATGACGTAAGTAACCGTACAGGCAATTCATCTACAATATCCTTATAAATAAAAAAATATATTACTTAAAAGTACATCGTACTAAACGATGTGAACAAAGCCAGAGAGGTTTGCCAGGATCGTACAAAGTGGCGATCGATAGTCTCTGCCTACCCCAATGGGAACTAACGGCGTGAGAATATGTATGTATCTATGAATGTTAAAAGTACAGTAGTGCCGGTTTAGAATATCACTACCCCATTCCACCCACAGGTGTCATAAAAGTCGACTAAGAGTATGAGGTTTTTTTTTATAAAGTGGTTTTTGGGCGATGCGGTAGGAGACCCATCTCCAACGATGCTTTATTTATACCATCTTCTCCTCTAACAAAATCCAAATGTGGCTTAAGAGTTTCTAGCTCTGAAGCTCTGGCTACCCCTTTTTGGGATTTATGGCTGTGAGCATATGTATGTATGTATAAAAAAACTACTTTTTAAGCCTTTTTTCGTTTCAAGCAATTGTTCGAGTGGAATCTTTGAACACAATTTTAGTTCAAAGGTTTATTTTATAGCCAAAGATCGTATCTTTCCTTACAGCCTTGCGAATCGTAATTTTTAGGATACTAACCAACTCTCACGCCTTAAGACATTTCGTCATTTTATCATGCTATAAACCGACACCCTATTCTCACCAAGTAAGTCTTGACTATTTTTTTCTTGTACTAGATACTCGAACTATGATAAAGAAGAAAGCAATGTTTGTGTGTTTGTTTTTCTGTTATAAAGATACTACAAAATCGCTCGACTTGATAGACTTCTTTCATTGATAGAATCGTACAACCTTTAGGAGTAACACAGGCACACAAAAATATTATCAAACCAAATGTTATAAGAGGTGATTAAAGAAAGCTTAAATTTTTGAAAATTTACACGGCCTGTGCCAGTGCGGTGCCGCCGCCGAAGCAGTCCACTAGTATATTCTAAAATGGTAGAAAACTTGATGATTATACAACTTTACAAGGTTATAGTTTCAAGCAATAGTTTTTTATAGTAGTTTCCATATCTGACTGAGCCGAATCCTATAAATTCCAAATGTATTCAGCAAGCTACAAAATTTGGAATATGAACACATATCTTTTCCACTTTTCCAAGCGTTCTAGCATCGTTATTATCTACGTCATCGCTTTGCGTAAGTTTCAGAATAAGTTTCAGTCAAGGGACCTGTGGCTTTTAAAATGTGGCTGGTAACACGCTGTATTATAGGTAAGTTTACTTTACTATGATTTATTGTTGTCATTGCAAAATGCTGCTGAAAATCGTTAATTCTTAACTCTGCTATCATTTTCTGGCATAAAGGTAGGTGTACATAAGTACAGAGTGAGTACCTACCCGCATAATATCAATATGAAATGAAACATCAACTTATAAGACGAGACAAGCAGCATCATATCATTCACTCTTCAAAATGGTGTTGAGTTGAATCTCACGGAGCGTGCGTGCCACACCGGGTGACCGACCGATCTCTTGTTGAATGTTGCCGTGTTAGCGCTGTAAGAGCTAGATTTATCTTATTTAATATATAAAGTATCATCAATATTAACTTAATAATATTATACCTGAGAACTTGTTATTGCCCTATAAAAGACGAGAAAAAAAACATGTTATTTTATATATTTTTAATTTTTATTGAATTATTTAGTTTTTGGAACTGATAGGTTTTTTCGTTTGTTTGTTAGTGTTTAACAAGATGTCTCGTTGAAATGGGTCATTATTATTATTAGTTTTTTATTTTATTTCTTCGGAAAATTACAGCCTAATATCTTAATAGCTAAAACAAAATATACAACTTAATGCCAATAACAAGTTTTCACATATTACTATCTATATGGATAAATATATATGGGAAAGTTTGAAACTAAAGGTATACCATGACCTATTCTAAGGATCCAAGTCATAAACTTAAGTGACAAGAAAAATAGCATTCATACATTTAAAAAACTAATATTAAAAACAGTCCAAATAACTAAATAAAAAATAATTCCTTTAAAATTAAACATAAATAACATTTTTATTCTACGTTTGCTTTAGGGTTTTTAGGTTTCAGAATTTTCCATACTAGCCCAATGAGACAACCTGCAAAGTTATATTAATTTTCTATAATAACTAAAAATTAATAATTACAATATTATCCTCTTTTGTAGAAGAAATTATTCCGCATTATTTTTCTTTTGATTTCAAAGCTTTGTTATCTTGTTTTATTTATTTAGGTCATATAAATTTAGCTCACTTTAAGCCGAATGCCCAACCCGTCATCATCTTCAGACAAACGAGGCAGGAACGTAAGTTTAATATGTTCCCGAAGCCTAAATAATAAAATTTATACATCGTTTTATTCTCTCGTTTCTTTACACATATTTTGATATATTTTTTAATACATAGTGATGAAAAGATACACATATTTGGTTTTAGAAAGACAAAATAAAGCTATGGTGAAATAAGTTATCAAGAGTTTCAACCTACACACACACGATAGTACAAATCTCTCTAGTATTCTACACATTTAAGTTCTTGAGTCACCGAGTATAGATAAGTGGATACAATAAGAGATGAGATATTAGATAGTGCTATTTTAGCAAACGCTACTGATACCCAAGACAAATGACTGTTGCTTCCTTACATGGCTGAAGTATTTTTAATACTGAAGATTTCGGTACTCTCTTTTGGGATTAATAGACATGACTAGTGAGTATATGACTGTAATATGTGAGTAATGTATGCAACTGACTCTTAGACAGATATGAGAAGAAAAATTTACGCTTTTCATAAAATCTAGCGCCATTGTCGCTAACAGACCTGACAGATTCCCCTCGCGCATTTGTACTTGTTGAACGAAGCACTGTTTCCCGCGCTGCCGCTTACCGCCATATTCGATTTTGTTTTATTTCATTCGATTCATTCCAGTTAGAACCGCGGTGTGGGCCACTCACTTTTTTCGCAAAAAAAAACACAGTTTCTACATCCAAAATGGAATTCGTCGGCAAGAAATACAAGATGACTTCATCTGAAAACTTCGACGATTTCATGAAAGCTATCGGTGAGTGATTTTATTAAGTAACTTTTATTTGATCCAAGTTGGATGCATATACAGGTTTGCCGGCCGGCTTTTTCCATGGGGTTTGCAATCGATTTTAGTCACCGCGTGGTTTTCAAAATTGAAAAGAACTTAGATAGATATGGAATTTCCCGTTTTAAATAAACAATTTAATGGGATTGATACGGTTATGTATGATTAACATCATATCGTTATGTTTGCAGAAATAATTTAAATCGAAGTTATACTTATCAGAAGATGGAGTAAGGGATCAAGTAAAATATTTGATTTTAAATCCCGCAAATACTGACAAACTGAATCTTAACAAATATATTTGAATATTCTTTACCTTGTAGTATAATCTACAAACATACATACATACATAAATATACTCACGGCTATAAATCCCTAGAAAGGGGTCGCCAGAGCTGGGGAATTCGAAATTCCTCAGCCACTTTTGGAAGTTGCATGGGGAATAGAAGTTCTGAATAATTTACTGTACTTACCTTACCAGAAGAAATAAAAAAATAGTGCTTAAAAAACCCTGGAATGCGTGTATTTTTTAATTTTCTGACGCTAAATTTTGTTTTTTTTAATCAGAGTGGCTAATAATAATAGGGTTCCATCAGATTTAATATGGCCATTAATTTTCAAATCTGACTTAACTACCCGTTTTAGGTTCTTTACGCAAAACTGTCTACCACCACCAAAATAATTTCAAGGGATTTTAATGAAAAACTATCAATCAACTATCCCTTCTATCACTTTCTTTTCCCTATCAACATTGAAAACCATTTGAATTTGTACCCTTGAGTCAAAGTAGGTGCAAGTGGCATTTCAGTTATTTGTAATTTTCAGTTTTATTGCCCAAGCAATTAAAGGTACAACCATTCGTGATAACCGAACAAGCCTGTGAGAGAACCGATAAGAGTTTATTGTTTTGTTTACTTCGGAATAATTTACAATGGATAATAAATAATGTGAGGTAACCCGGTGGAGTCATTAAAATACTGTCATTGATTAAAATCTAAGATATATTTCATACATACATATACTCACGGCCATAGATACCAAAAAGAGGTAGCCAGAGCTTCAGAGCTAGAACCTACTAAGCCACATTTTGCTATTTATAGGGGGCAAGTTGGTAGATATAAAGTATCATTGGTGATGGGTCTCTAACTGCATCGCCCAAAAACCACTTAAATAAAGCCCCATACCCTTAGTCGCCTCTTACGACACCCGTGGGTAGAAAAGGGTAGTGACATTCTGAGCCGGCTCTACAGTTATATACCTCCCTCTTTTGTCTTCTATTTATTGTAAACGATCATAAAACATCAATGACGGAAATTTCTCTTTGTTAAAGCTTTGGGATAAATTTTTCTTAAACTTTTCGAGATATTTTGCGACCTGTTGCTTAACAAGCAAGAAAGGAAATTTTTCAGCCGCTCAAGCGCTCCTAGGAACTTTTCGCCTCCAAATAGTTACTCTCACGTAGACATTTTTATATCTACCTTTATACACCAGGACCTTTATTTATACTAATAATTCTCAAAAAGGGAAGAGCTTCAATATTTAAATAAACCCAAAAGCACTTTTGAAGTTGAAAGAGGAAAATATGGGAAAATAAATGTCTAATGATGAACAGGACTAGTAGCTTGAGGCTTGTAAGAGCGCTATGTCACATGGGAGTGAGAAACTGACAGATTTTGTATGAGAAAAAATTTGAATGAGTATCTCCCTTCTCACATGACATCATCGCTCTCACACGCCTCCTGCTACGGGGGAGGTTACCAGCCCCACCGCCCAACATTTTTTAATGAAAGTTGAAAAGTTGAGCTAGCTTATAGTAATTTCCTACGCCAACAATACACAGCCTACTCTGTACCAGTAATTCTCCATTCATTTCATAATAATTTCCTTTAACCAATTGGCTCAGGAATTTTATTCTATAACTTTGATTCCTTGCAATATATCTGTTGCGTCTGACTAAATAAAGACTACTAGCTGAATAGTGGCCTCTATTACGTAGTGTTAGTCCATTAACAATTCTAATGCTCTATTCCTCAGCTCCCATTCAATGACAAAGTAATTTTAGTACGTTGACACACGCACACTACCGCATTCGCATATCAACTAACTCTTGTAGAATGAATTTATTAGAGGCTAGATTCATACATGAAACGTTCGGATTTAATCGATTTGTTTACTTGCCAATTGCCAATTGGTGATGGTATAGTTTTTAAGGCAATATTTTGCTTGGGATTATTCCTTACAGGATATTCAGTTAAGTGATTTTCAGGCGATGCGGTTGGAGACCCATCATAAAAAACATTTATATTACAATATTTCCCTTACTTAACTTCCAAAACTGGCTGAAGAATATTCTGATTCTGAAACTCTGATCCCCTTTTTTGGATTTCTAGCCGTGAGTATATGTATGTATGTACCTGAAGAAACGGAAGTGAACACACAGCATCAGATTAATTAAGAAATTTAGGCAAATCATTTACTAAGACTAATCTATACATATACTTAGGACCAACTGTCAAGATGTCAAATATATGCACTGGTAGCACGCGTGTTCTATTTTAAATTGGTGGCCTCATGACACTATTTCTCTGTACAAGTCTGGATTTATAAGTTAGTCTGAGAAATTCCTACCTCTTATGCAATAAACATTTGGAAAACCATAGGTTTTGAAGCCAAGGCCATTTTGTATTAAATCGTTTGCTGAGCCCAATGTGTAGGCAAGAAAAAAACTCCCATGCGATTTTCGATTCCAAAAACCGGTTTGAAATTTCATGACCCATGTCGGTACGGAAGCCGAAGTTTCGACTTTATCAGAAGGCTAATGTTTCCATTATGGGACCTAAACTTATAAAATTAAACTGCATTCCCCAGCGGGGTTTATAAACTAACACTAAATTACTATCGTGTTAAATATTGATAACTGCACCAGCTTCGTAAGAAATGGCTTTTAAGAAGTTACATTTCAGTTAATGTGAATTCTATACATTATCCTTATATTTCCTCTTACAAAACGAGAGGTCGTGGTATCTATGATTCTGAATCCATGGCTACATATATAAATATATATATATAAACTCACAGCTATAGTTTAGACGGGGTAGCCAGAGCTTAAAAGTAGGAAATTCATCAGCCAATTTTGTTAGCATAGTTCGGAAAAAAATGTAAAATAAAGGTTGTCGGTGATGGGTCTCCAACCGCATCCTTTTAATCACTTAACCTTTGGCTAACCCTTTTGATATTATGTTTAGGCAGATTAAATAAAAACGAAACCGGCTTTATAAGTGTCTAATAGCGTATTCATAAATACTTCCATAAAATTGTACCTTCAAGTAAACGTAAAACAAATCGTCACTGACCCTGCTGACCCTTTCACCTTTGACTGGATAGTTCCATAAAAAAAGTTTATTGAAGAAAATTATTTGTTATATCTATGACGTTATGAAATATATTTCTATTGAATTGTTTCAACTTTTATTTTTAAGATTACAAAAAGCTTAGTCGTATTTAAGAAATGGTTGATGAGAAGTGATTATTGGGCGACGTGGCTTATGATTTTCCCAGTCAACTTCGAAAAGTGCATACATACTCTCGGCCATAAATCCCAAAAAGGGGTAGCCAGAGCTTCAAGACTAGAAACTCCTCAGCCACATTTAGAAGTTGATAGGACAAGGTGATAGAAATAGTATCGTTGGTGATGGGTCTTAAAACCGCATCTCCCAAATCCACTTAAAAACCCTTACTTCCTTTACATACCCTAAGTCAACTCTTACGACACCCGTGGATAGAAAGGGGAAGTGACATTCTAACGCCCGATTTCTGAATTGAGTATTCCACCTGAGAACAACTTAAGTATCGTTCTGTCGCATTGAAATCTTAACAACTGAATGAGACAAAACGATACTTAAGTCGTTCTCAGCTTGAATACTCAATTCAGAAATCGGTTGTAAGACACTACATGACTAAGTTACAACTTAAGTATTTCCACACATCCTGTGACTTTGTTATACATACTAAACAAGTGCTAAACAAACAGACAGAACGCAGTTCTTGATATAACTTATGATTATATGATAGACTCGATATTTCGCGATTATCGAATAAGTGTTTTGTTGTGTGAAAAAGGAGCTATTGTTGTGCAGGCTTCAAAGTCACCTTCACTTTGTTCCACTTTATAATATCATGATAGTTCAACTCAAAGACTCCAACATTGACGCCGTATATCCGTCAGCGTATGTACAAACGTCATCTAGAGTACCCACGTGATAATCACGAGATAGGGGGCAGGCCTATCACCGTTTGGTACTAATATACTGTCACATGACTTAGTACTACTTAGCCACGATGTTTTCCCTCACCATTAACAACCATGATGAATTCACCACACTTATGACTAGAAAAGACAAGAGTAATACGCACCCTGAGTACGTATCTTTTGCGACTGTCGATTGTGTCGCAAGTTCCACGATTGTCGCTGTCAATGTCATAAATTTGTATGTGATTTGACACTTTTGACAGCGACAATATTGCAACTTGCGACAGAATCGCGGTCGCGAAAGATACATTATAATCAGCCCCAGATTGGTAGTGAGTGACGTCTTAGGACAGCACTTACTCATTTCTTCCCGCGGCTGCCGTGAGGCGAATTAGGGTTTGGGGCCTTAATTTGAGACTTTTGGGCGATGTAGCTGGACTATCTGTAAACAACATTCCTGATATGAATCGAAATTGAAGTCCGTGTCACTAAAAATTTACTGCAACATTTTCAATTTTCTTTCCAACAATTATAACTAAAAAACTATTCCGTAAACAGAAAAATGACCTTAAATCTACATATTACTATGCTATAGCAAACCTAATATTATAAATAAAATATACTAACATACATACAAACATACATATACTCAGGGTTATGAATACCTAGAAGGGAAAGCCAGAGCTAAGGAATTATGAATTCCTCAGCCACTTTTGGAAATTAAGTGGGAAAATATGGTGAAATAAAGATTGTTGGGATATAGGTTTCCAACTATATCGCCCAAAAATGAATTAAAAAGCCCCAATACCCTTAGTCGCCTCTTACGTACACCCACGGAAAAAACGGGGTAGTGCCCTTCTAAGCCGACACTACACAGCTTATCGAGAGGAATCGTTGGTGATATGTCTCTTCCTAGCGTCCATATCGCCCAATAACAACTTAAACTCTTATTCACCACATACGAAACTCACGAGTAGATAAGTGTTATTCTGAGCCGACCCTTCACAAACCAACTAGAAAGTAGTATGCAATATCTAAGGAATGCAGCGGTTACCGGGCCTTGCTAAACTCGGATTAAATTACCCGCCTGGAAAGGAAACCACGCTTAAGCAGACTTCGTCTCATGTTTATGCAACATCACGACGGTTTGTTAATGGATTAGTCAGAAACGATCACTTTTTGACATGGAAATGATGGGAAATTGAAATGTTAGATGAATACAGAAAGTCTTTTACCCACTTAATTTGGTAAATATACTCACGAATTATTTATGATTTTCTTTGGTTGAGTTACTATATTCAACCGAATAAGAATTGGACATACATACATACATATACTCACGGCTATAATTCCCTAAAAGGGGTAGCCAGAGCTAAGGAATTATAAATTCCTCAGCCACTTTTGGAAGTTGAGTGGGGAAAAGATGGTAAAAATAAAAGTTTTTGGTGATGGGTCTCCAACCGCATCGCCCAAAAATCCCTTAAAAGCCCCATTACCGTTAGTCGCCTCTTACGTACACCCACCGGAAGAAATGGGGTAGTGCTATTCTAAACCGACACTACACAGCGATTATATCAAGAATTGGAAAATAGCACTATTCCATTTCAGCCTGGGGTGTCGTAAGAGTTGACACTTAGGTTTTGGGACCTTTTAAGTTATTATTGGAGACCCATCCCTAATAGGCTTTAGTTGGCTACATCTATAAGCATAAAAACTATACATATAAAAAGTGCTACTGATTTTTATTCATCATGCCACAAATACCCATTGGTATGAGCAGAAATTATGATTGCAAATTTATTCGAACGGCACTGTTCCCCTGTGGATTTCGTATTCCCAATAGCTTTAATCTAAATTCTTAGTCAAATTTCAAACATCAACTTTTTCCTTACAAAAATCTATTGTATAGTTTTATGCTCTGGCTGACTCATTGTACTATCAATTCTAAAGACACACAATGTCAACACAATGTTATGACAAGAGTATAGTTGTTATTTAGTGATAAGATTAGTCTACCAAGGTGAGCGACTAAGTGACAATAAACTTCAACTGTATGAGATCACTGAACTCAAAACTATTTATCTTATAAACATAAATATAATTACGCTGTTACTTCGCATTGGGATAAGCGTAAGCAATAAGTCAATCACCAAATTTTACAATTGAAGCTCAATTTCGTATTCATACTAAAAAGCGTTTCTACTTGCCAAGCTTTCGTACCCCACGTTTTTTTAATAATATTTTATTACCTCTTATAAAAACTTAAGCTTAATATTTCCCGCCGCTGAAGCAGTAAACCAAAATAAATAAATATAAATTTATGTCAATTTTATTAATCTATTAACATGAACAAACTTTTCAAATTGTACTTATATAGATGTAGAATCACATTCGGATGTATCTAAAAATAAAAATTGATAGATTGCATGATTGTATCTAATTCACCGGCCGTTGACCTTGTACTCACGCGATGTGATATTGAATTGTTGACCAATCACACGCGGTGTCTGGCTATCGTGACAGCCGATTGACCAATAGCAGCCTTGCAATTTTTTTACTTTTTTATTCATCCGACCGTGCGCATTTAGGATGACTGACTGAAATTTTTGTTCTAGACCGCGGGATAAATGATTTATAACTTTGCCGTGTAGTGCCAGTTTATAACGTACTACTACCCCTTTCTACTAAGAGGCGACTAAGGGTATGGGGCTTTTTAAGTGGTTTTCGGGCGATGCGACCCATCACTAACGATACTTTATTTCTACCATCTCATCCCATATTAACTTCCAAATGTGGCTGAGGAGTTTCTAGCTCTAAAGCTCTGGCTACCCCTTTTTTGGGATTTATGGATATGATATATGTATGTTACTTTGGTAAAGCCGCGTTTACCTATTCCTGAATTATAGTAGCCCCCTCGGTTTTCAGGACATGCCCTGTTTTTGGGCGTCTTGGGCAGCCCTGGGTGCTAAAGGAGCATAGGTTTTCAAAGATGGAGTGATACTTCCCAATGCAGTTCACCTCACCAGGATTGAACAAAATGGCAATCCATAGTCTCTCAACTACCCCATAGTAATCTAATCATCACGAACTCACCTGGTCTAGAGTTTTTAATTAGTCCAAACCGATTGGAAGAATCTTGTTAACTATTCCTTGGCCTATACATCTAATTTAAAACCACAAATAACACTAGCTTAAATTTAGATCTATAGTCAGATGTGTTAATCATGATTACCACAGATATATTAATATTCCACATTTCAACTAGCCTCCAATGATCTTCTCTTCTCTGATGATCTATAAGTAGAGTTTTGATTTACGATTTAAAAAATATGGCAGGCATCCGGAGTATGAAGAATTAAAGAGTATGTATGAGAGGACTGATGGATGTAAACGAAGCTAGAGAGGTTTGTCAGGATCGTACATAGTGGCGACCGATAGACTTCGTCTACCCCAATGAGGACTAATGGTGTAAGTATATGTATGTATGATTTCAAAATTACTCTAACCGGTTTCATATTCATTTTCTGGAGTGTGTGTGTAGTGAGTGCTACATACAACTTCCGAACATATACATACATATGCTTACGGCTATAGATCACTAGAAAGGGTAGCCAGAGCTAAGGAATCAGAAATTCCTTAGCCACTTTTGGAAAGTTGAGTGGGGAAAAGATGGTAAAATGAGGGTTTTTGGTGATGGGTCTCCAACCGCATCGCCCAAAAATCTCTTAAAAGCCCCAATACCGTTAGTCGCCTCTTACGTACACCCACCGGAAGAAATGGGGTAGTGCTATTCTAAGCCAACGCTACACAGCAACGTAACTTCCGAAAAACCACCCAAAAATTGAATAGCATCAATATCAATATTAATATCGGCGATTACACTAATATCGATTTTTTAAAGATAACTACACGCTAATAAAAAATATTTTTTATTACAACTGTCATATTACTATAATTAACTGTACTTAACCGGCATTAATAGTTTTATCAAACATGCAATATAAACGTAATTACAATTACTAAATAACGATAAAATTGGGTAATATTATCTAATTAGTATCACTAAAATAATTCGGATACTTGATGGTAAATGAAAGTCTTTTTCAGTCCATATTTTTACTTTACTTTATTAGTTATTTGCTTTTCATTAGCTATACCATCGCTGTGTAGTGTCGGCTTAGAATAGCACTACCCCATTACTACCCGTGGGTGTTCAAGAGGCGACCAAGGGTATTAAGACAATCTTTATTTTACAATATTTTTCCCACCTTCCAAAAGTGGCTATGAAATTTCTTATTATAAAGCTTTGGCATGATATAACCGTGAGAATATGTATGTATTAACTATATCCATTGCTTAGTATCACAATTTGAATTTAGTCTTCTATTTTACTAACTTTAGGTATAGGTACCAAATGTAATACAACGCTTAAATCCGTCAATAAATACATGATATGGGTTCGCATCCGTATATTGGCTTCAATTGAAGTTGATTGGTGACCATTCTTGTCAATTGTCGGCGCTGGTCATCGGGATCTTCCCAGGAGACGATAATTACCATTGAATGAGTCAATAGCTGCCGATGCCCTAGCTTGCGGTAGGTCATGCTGGGAGGATGTTTCATTAGGTTTCATTTAGGCATATATTTGTAGCTTTGGAAACAGTTTCTTGATTTTTTGAAGGAAACGAAGTGTATAAACTAATTCATTCATTATTTAACGTCATTACTGTTGTTTGTTGAGTTATAGATATGGCTCATGAAGAGTGACTTTAGGTTAGATATTTATTTTTCTTACTTACGGCAATGGATGCATTTAAAGTTAGGCATATTCGATAGACTTGCTACGAGTATGAGCTAGAGTTAACCCAAGATGAATCGTTAATTTCTATAGATTTTTTACAGTTTAATATAATAAAAATTAATGAAAATATGTTTAAGTAAAAGTTAACCCAAAGTTTACAACGTAACATTGTAAGTCTTTCCTTTTAATTAAATATCATAATTGAAAACGTAAAATAATCCCATGTGACCGACCGCATTCCAACTTCCATAACGGATTAATCGGATGCCGCCATTGCCTGCGCAATATAAATGACTTGATATCAAACATGCCATACGCTTGGTGCTAATTACTTGTTAATTAATGGATACGCCAGCTTATTCTAACATCTTGAAGATATATACTTCATTATAATGTATTATCTACTACAGTAGGTATAGTCTAATAGAGTATTTATGTATTTCATAACTGGTTTGACCTAATAATATGTCAGTATTGCACATACCTTTGGTGGATTCGCAGTCTAAATCACAATCCAAAATTACATTTTATATACACCCCATTTCTTCCCTTGGGTGTTCGTAAGATGCGGCGATGCTGTTGAAGATTCATCACCAAAAATCTTTGTTTTACTATCTCATCCCCACACACAACTTCCAAAAGTGGCTCAGGAAGTTCTTATTCCGAATCTCTGGCTACCCCTTCTAGGGATTTATAGCACTGAGTATTTGTATGTATTTCAATGTAATATTATTGCCTACTATGTGATTTAAAGATACGCGCCCGTAAACCTCACAAATTGTAAGATTTTTGGAAGAAATAAATCAAAGTGGTCATATTTCTTACTCTTTGAAACAAAAAATGGCATTGGCAGATCAATTGACATAGACAATGCTATAAACAGAAAGTCAACCAACCAACAGTTTGTTTTAAATATTAGTACGTGACCTTAAATCTGAAATATCACCTAAATCATTCTTTGTCTACTGTGGGACTACGATTTTTTGGTTTCTTTGGAATTTTTTGCATTTTATAAGATATAACCAGTATACAAATAAAATCATGAGCTTTTCTTGGGAAGGAAAAAAATATCGTCTAGCTTCTTCAGAAAACTTTGGAGAATTCATGAAAAAGTTCGGTATGATTCTCATCAAGTATTCCTTTTCTGAATAAGAATTCCTATTTCAACAATATGTATACTTTAGTGTTACCTAGCGCATAAAAATAACTGTATTTACGTGTTAAGTAAAACACAACATACGTACATACATACATATTCTCACGCCGTTAGTTCCCATTGGGGTAGGCAGAGACTATCGATTGCCACTTTGTACGATCCTGGCAAACCTCTCTAGCTTCATTCACATCCATCAATCTTTTCATACATGCTCTTTTATTCTTCGTACTACGGACACCTGCCACCTAACTAAAACACACATAAAATTATTGATTTATTTAGGCTCATTGTAGTGTAAAATCACCCCATTCATCGTAGGGTCGCGGACATAGGCAAATGCTATACCTATTCGTATACATACATACATACATACATCCACTCACGGCTATAAATCCTTAGAAGGGATAGCCAGAGCTAAGGAATTAGAAATACCTCAGCCACTTTTGGAAAGTTTAGTGGGTAAAAGATGGTACAGTAAAGGTTGTTGGTGATGGGTCTCCAACCGCATCGCCGAAAAATCCCTTAAAAGCCCCAATACCGTTAGTCGCCTCTTACGTACACCCACCGGGAGAAATGGGGTAGTGCTATACTAAGCCAACACTACACAGCTAATTTGGACTTAGTTATGTGATAGAGTATTAATAACACGATTTACACATACACAACCTTATATAAATACCAACTACAAAATTCCAGGTGTCAGTCTAGTGACCCGCAAGCTGGCCAGCTCAGTGACTCCAACAGTCGAGCTGAAGAAGGACGGCGACGACTTCGTGTTGGTCACCTCGTCGACCTTCAAGACCACCGAGCTCAAGTTCACACCTGGACAGGAGTTGGATGAAGACCGGGCTGATGGGACTAAGGTGGGTTTAGTAAATATGAATAAATGTATTAACAGAATGAGTCCCCTTGGTTGGCGTTGTTCGGTTTTGAGGTTTTTTTTTAAAATGATTAGCTTAGTAACATAACATATACTCACGCCATTAGTTCCCATTGGGGTAGGCAGACACTATCGATCGCCACTTGGTACGGTCCTGGCAAACCTCTCTAGCTTCATTTACATCCATTTATCTTTCATATAACAGTATGCTCTTTTAACCTTCATACTTCAATGCCTGCCTCTTTGAGCACACTCTCAATTTGGTCAAAGTGTGTTCTCCGTGATCTTAATAAAAAATAACTAGTAAGACCTTTAAAGTAAAAAGAGAATAAAGATTGCCAAACCACAGATGTTTTCGGCAAATCTATAAAATCTATTGCCGTAGGTATGCCGTTCTTTATTTCTCGAATTCCAAAATATTTCGCGTTTGCATCTAACAGCCTATTTTTCGTGAACATAACAAAACATATTCGGTTTCACCACAATTATAGAGTGTTTGTTGTTTTAAAACTAGTGTTCATATAGACAAAGCTATTTATAATGCGTGTTTTGTCGTGTTCTACTACAAACACACGACTTTTGCACTTTGCACCGGCCCTCAGTAACGTGCGTCACGCGACCGTATGGCAAACTATCAACTATGCACGATTTTATGAACAAATTATGAAACTGACCCTTATACAATGTTTAATAACACATAATTACATATATTCACGCCATTAATTGGTGTTAGGATAGACAGAGTATTGAAAGCCACTTTGTATGAGCTCTCGTGCTGCTTAAACATTTACCAATCTTTCCATACATGCCCGTCTGAAATCATTTTTCAAAAGCTACAGAATTTCAGTTTTCCGATCATCTTAGTAGACCTATTTTAACATAACAAAAATAACATACATTTAATCTTGTTATAACATTTAAACTCTTGGTATTGATTGCCGAGTGAGTCATGCAGATCACAAAACTTTGATCTACGTTTGTATAAGGAAACTAGATTGTAGATTCTAGAACACGTACATATTACATTGTAGGAAAAATTGTTGTCTTACCATAAAAGTAATAAAAATTGGGTAGAAATCACCTTATGCTGACAAATAGCACTACACCTTTTCTTCCCGTGGGTTGTCGTAAGAGGCGGCTAAGGGTGGGTCCTTTTTCGTGATTTTTGAGCAATGCCGATGGAGACCCATCACCAAAAAGTATTTACTTTACAAAGATTGTAATCACAGATGTACTAATAATAAATAATTGTAATCACAGTAGTACATCTATGATTGTAATCTTAATTGATCTTTTCCCCGCTCAACTTCCAAAAGTGGCTGAGGAATTTCATATTCCGAAGCTCTGGCTACCCCTTCTAGGGATTTATAGCCGTGAATATATGTATGTATGTAAAGGGATAGCCAAAGCTTGAGAATACGAAGTTCTACAGCCACTTTTGTTAGTAGTAGTTAGTTAGTTTTGTTAGTTAGTTAGTTTAGTCAATTGGTAAAAGATACTAACAAACGGATGACTGGTAGGTATCCAACCATATCGCCCAACAATCACTTCACCAAGTCGCCTTTTACGATCCCCTAGGGTGTAAATACATTTGTGCTATTCTAAACCGACACTACACAGCAATAGCCCTGACAATTCGTCATAACACCAAGTAAGATCATTTTTGTGCGTAACGTAAGGGCATGACTAATTCAGTTATCTCTAGACCGGACCTACTAATAATGTTTAAGCAACGAAAATTTGCGAGTGATATTTTTCAGAAAATACATGGTACCCAGAGATGTTCAAAATAGGTTTAAAAAAGCATTTAAACACAAAATGCAAAATACTTTTCAAATTTCCTATTTCAAATGCAAAATACCAAATAGTTTTACGTTTTGTATTTCAAATGCTAAATGCAAAATAGGTATTTTTAAAATACTTTTTCAAAATAAAATACTTTTTGACCAAATTGAATGATATTTATTATATTTATCAGTATGCGTATCAATAAATTCTGTTGTTATTAATAATAGGAATAACGTTTGTTGATGACGCGAACAGCCGAACGCACCCTCAGCGGCATTATAAGCGTCATTCGTTCATTTCATTTCGTTTGACTATTAAATTAATATTGGCTAAACTTAGTTATAAAGTGTTTTGCATTTTGAAATGAACATTAAAAATACAAAATACATATCGAAAGGTATTTCAAATAAAATACAAAATGTTTCTTACTAAAAGGCATTTAAATGCCAAATACAAAATAGGTATTTATTATTTTGTACTTGCATTTTAAATAGAAGTATATCAAATAAATCGCATCTCTGATGGTACCTAACATGATACATGTTTATTCCCAGGTGAAGAGTGTTCTGACCTTCGAAGGCAACACTCTGAAGCAAGTCCAGAAAGCTCCGGACGGCACTGAGGCGACCTACGTCAGGGAATTCGGACCTGAGGAGATGAAGGCGGTAAGATTGCGGAACCATTTTGATTTAATAAAGATAAGGCCATAGCCATTATAGCCAGAGCTAAGGAATGAGAAATTCCTCAGCCACTTTTGGAAGTTGCGTGGGGAAAAAGATAGTAAAATAAAGGTTATTGGTGATGGGTCTCCAACAGCATCGCCCCAATACCGTAAGTCGCCTTTTACGTACACCCACCGGAAGAAATGGGGTAGTGCTATTCTAAGTCGAAACTACGCAGCAATCATCTTACAGAAATACTATACGAAACCGTATAGGGCCGGCTTAGAATGTCACTACCCCTTTCTACCCACGCACAAATGGTACTTTATTTCTACGATCTTCTGCCCCATTCAACTTCCAAATGTGGAGTTCCTAGCTCTAAAGCTCCGGCTACCCCGTTTTGAGATTATTGGCCGTGAATATATGTATGTATGTACTTAAAGAAACTTACCAAAAATATCCTTAATTATTTCTCTGATCACATTTGACCTACATCTATTTGATTCTTCATCTCAATTCTATTATGATCTGAAACTAAGAATATACGATCTACATAAACTCACAGCTTAAGTATCATAGGGGTGGGTAAGAGCTATCCATTGAAAGTGAGTATGATCCTGGCAAAACCTTGTGCTTCGTTTACGTTCATCCAACTTTGATCGGTTTGAGAACCATACACAAAAAATACTTTCTTCCACTTCACTAAGATATTTCCTCCTTGTGTGAAAATGTGGCATTCATCGCTGCAGAATAGAATAAAATCTAAGAAACTATTAAAAGTTGACTGTGGAAAGATAATTGAAGTCTACTTGACTTATCGCCTATCAACCACTGAAATACCCTATTTCTCCCTTTGATTTTCATTGGGGGATGATGCTATTCCGAGCCTACTTATTTTATACATTTGGCATAATTATATTTATATTTTCTTTTCTTTTCAGGTGATGAAAGTGAAAGACGTGACTTGCACCAGAGTATACAAGGCCCAGTAAGATATCACAAAAGACTGCAGGTTCGACCTGGCAACATTAAATGTCCTATATTTTATATGCCTAGTTTTAAACCAATAAATTATGTTTACTGATTGCATCTAAGAGATACTTTGGTTTTTAGGTAAAATTGTTATTATTTTTTGCTGTCTTTAAAGTATTTATCAGTGTTCTTGGTACGGCCAAAGTAAGGATGTGTAACGTTATCCTTAGCTGTTTAAGTTTTTCAGTGCGTATTTGAATAAATATGGTTTTGTATTTAGCAAGGAGTTTTATTTTCATAATCGGGTATTCCTTACAACCCATATATGAGCCTACCGTAGTAGGGTGATTTGGCTTCAAAGCATCTCATTAATAATCTTATCGTGAAATAAATCTATATTTTCGTATAATCGGGGTACTGAAGCTGCTTTCTAAATATGTACAAAATCCCCTGTTCAGAAACAAATATTCTTATCCTATGCTGGACGAGCGATAGACAAATTAGTATTCTACACCATCTTATCCCGCAACCGTCGCGTTGTACGAATAAGTAGGTAAGAATGAATCTCTTACGGCGGCATTGGGTCGTTTAAAGTGATTATTATAATAATAATAATTTATTTATTTCACAAAAGGTAGACCATTACACTTGTTACATTAATACATTACGATTACAATATGTACTATATGAGGAAGCTTGTTATTTACAGCTAAGTATCTACATACTAATTCAATTTTGTAAATGCAGCCATAAGCTTACAAAATAAAAAATATAAAATTATATATTACTAGCTTTTTGCCCCGCGACTTCGTCCGCGTGGACTTCATTTTTTGCATCCAGTTTACATAATACCAAAATACCGAAACACTATCTCAACTTCTGTTTTTTATATTTATAATCCCGCGGGCATTGTAAATGACATAAAGGACATTGAGGCTTTTTAAGTAATTGTTGGGCGATGCAGTTTGTGACCCATCACTAACAACCTTTATTAACCTATCTTTTATCAATATATTTCCAAAATTGGATGAAGAATCTCCGAAGCTATGGCTACCCTTTTATGGAATTTATGGTTGTTAGCATATGTTCATGAATGATTGATAGATGGATTTCATAAATTCAATCGCACCAAGTAATGTAAATGTAAAAAAACTCTATATTAACTTTCATTTGCTATATCAACCCGTTAGGGGTTGAGTTCCAAAAATTCCTTTTTAATTGTTCATAAGAATCATGAAACAAATATACCAAGTTTTTATGTTCAGAAATGAGAATATCTTTAGTAAGTACAGATACGGATAGTAGTTTGGCGCTGCGGCGGCGGCCCCGTGCTGCCCCCTACACTGACCGTTGGTGATAGTGGGAGAGCTTGCAGCGATTGGTCGGCAATATAGGGATGATTAGTGGTGGATCTCCTTCCAAAATAATCGCTAAATTGAAGGGATAGTGCTTGTTATTATTATATATAGTGTTATTTTAAGCTAACAAAACATTTTTTTACAAAAAGATTGAATTACCTGAGATACGAACCCGGGACGATTGATTCATAATAGTTCTAATTAAATATTCATAGTAGTTAGTTATACCGCTACGCCACGGAGACGTTACCGGGGCGGTGTCAAATTTTTATTACGCTTTATTTCATATTAGTCTTACTATTGATAAACAAATTTGTCATTTAAATTGATGAAACCCCTTCATCTTTCCAAAATGAACATTAACAAAGTGTCTGATGTGAATTCCATCGATGATAAAAATAATCGCTGCAATATTTTGAACCATATATGAGTTAAGGTTTTTTGATGTTCCTATGAGAACTCTTGCGGATTCCTTAGTTTCAAGGAATCGTCGTCGTTTCATTTAGCTTCTAAATTTACATGTTAATATTCGTTTGCAATATAAGTAGATGTAAAAAAAAAAGTATACGATAAAAAAATAGTACATTATCCCTCGGGAGTTCCTTATTTTCGGGGATCCATTACCGTACCATTAAGCTTCTAAATTTTGATTTTTATATTAGTTTACAATATTTTACGTTGTTTTAAACGATGCACATGCACAGCGCCATCTCCAATGCATTTAGTAAGCAAACAATATTTTTGATTTCCCATGGGAACATATTTTTCCGGGATAAAAAGTACCCTATTATTTAATTTAGACTTCTAACTACACGTCTGAAAAATTTCAAAGCAATCGGTTCAGTATTTACGGCGTGAAAGCGGAACAAACAAACAAACAAACTCACTTTCCCATTTATAATATTAGTATGGATATTAGTATGGATAAGAAGGAAAAATTAATTTTCATCTTACGGAATGAGTGGGTGTGTGTGTGTGTGTGTGTGTGTGTGTGCGTGTGCGTATGAATGCTATTGAAATTTAAAGGAAATTTTCTAATTTATTCACTACAGGGTCTGATAAAATTTTGCTCCCTGCCCTCCAAACTAGGTACAACCTGTATTTTAGAAGGCAGTGATTAGCCGTGGTCCTATTTTCATTGTCATTGTGTGCTCATACTGATTCAGTTTATGGTCGACTTTGTGTAATTGGTAATATATATATATATAAGTAAGTAAGTACTTTTATTTATGTGATAGAGGTTATTATTAATTTTTCTGTATCGTAATAATCTAGTTTCTGGAGCCATTTTGTGACTTTAGATTTTATTTGATGACTATTCAAAATGTTAATATTTAATTTTTTATCGATATTATTATAAAGGATAGAGCTTAGTGTATAGAATTGGTGTTCCGCGAACGCAGTTTTGTGCGGTGGCACTTGAAACGCAAATCTACGAGCACGCAAACGCGATGTACACTGTGGGATGGATTGATTTGATACATTCCTATGTTTTCGTAGTATGGACCGGAGCACATAGAGCTGGCGAACTGTAAGAACTTGGCAATCACGGTAAAGTTGCGCCGTTGGATACTGGAACGGTTTTTTTGTCATAACTTTAAGCACAGTTCTCTGCGCCCGCTCCAATCCCAAGAAGTTCGTTTTGTAAGCCCCACCCCACACAGTGATGTAATATGCAATGACGGATTGGGACAGTGTCAAATAAACCATTTTAAGTATATCAGGTGATGTTGATTCTCTCAATATTTTAAATATATATATATATAATGTTTCGTACTCTGGCGGTCAGTATTTCTAGTTGTTTATCCCATTTCAGTTTACTGTCTATTATTACTCCCAAATATTTCACGCTCTTAACTTTTGTGAGAAAAAGGCAGTCGCAAGATGTTGTAGAACTTTTACAGGTATGAGCTTGGATAGAAAAGGAAGCGGATGGTTCAGTGTTGCTGCGTATTGAAAAGGGAATGTAATTGGATTTACTCAAGTTTAATGTGAGCAGGTTTACGGTTAGCCAATTCATCACCTTTCGTAAAGCAGTTTCTGCATTAATTTTCACTGAATCCCAATCCGCTCCTTCTACAAGAATAGCAGTGTCGTCGGCGTATGTGTAGATATTGCTATGGGGTAAGGATAGGTGACATAAATAATTTATGTAAATTTTAAAAAGAGTAGGGCCAAGTATGCTGCCTTGAGGAACGCCGTATGTCATCACCATCTCATCACTAATATAGTTCCCTATTTTAACCTGCTGGACTCTATTTGTGAGGTAGTCTTTGAAAATATCATAAATAATTCCACGGATTATTATTTCACCTATGTCCATTTCGAATCTCCGTTTCTCATGAACGAAATAAACTTTTTGAAGAAAAATATTAAAGGGAGGAGCTTTGGAATGAGAAAACCTCAGCCACTTTTGGAAGTTGATGGGGAAAAAGATGGTAATAATAAATGTTTTTGGTGACGGATCTCCAACCACATCGCCCAAAAATCACTTAAAAAGCCACGGGTAGAAATTGGGTAGTTTTATTCTAAGCCAACACTACACGGCTAATAATAATAAGTTATTACTATAAAATATAGGGTTGTTTCTACTCAAGCCAAATCATCGCCCAATAATTTCATGAAAAACCCAGGCGCTGGCAATGAATAGATATGACTGGAGAATGTTACACAGACAAGAGCATCGCTCTGAAGTTTATGATGATGATGACTGTTTTACAGAGTAGCGTGAAAGTAATTATTGACAAAGAATAGAATCGTTGAATGCCTCTTATACGCTGACGATCAAGTGATCTACTATGATATCACGTTCTCCTTGCATCGTCGTTGGAAGAGTAGCAAGAGATGATGAATATTTCATGTGCGTCTTTTGAAAGAAAGGGAATGAGAGTTAATGTGGATATAACCAAAACCATGGTTTTTGAGAAAGAGGGAAATAAAACAGATTGCGCGATTAAAATAAGTGGTAAGAAAGTGCAAACAAGTGAAAAAGTTTGTATATCTGGTATCTGGGAAGTTTGTTTACTGGGGTTGAAAAATATGGCCCGTATAGCTGTGCATGATGGTGTTCTGTTCCTACGCTTATGTATGGTGTTGCAGTCGAAGTATGAGAGTAGAGTGAATGCGGTAGAG
Source organism: Bedellia somnulentella (assembly GCA_963576735.1). NCBI lineage: Eukaryota > Metazoa > Arthropoda > Insecta > Lepidoptera > Bedelliidae > Bedellia > Bedellia somnulentella. Next base: position 10,913,479 of record OY755190.1, read on the forward strand.
ATGGGGTGTCTCATATCAGTTTGTAATGCTAGGTTACGTGATCGAGTTAGAAATATCGTGATTTGTGAAAGGTGGGTGTGAAAGATGATATAGTAAAAATGATAGAAAAAGGAATGTTAAGATGGTTTGGGATATGTGGATAGGATGGATGTATGTAAATTGGAAAAGAGTTTTATAGAGCCATAGTAGTAGAGGACGATTTTGAGTGTGCTTAAAAAGGCAGGCGTCCGAAGAATGAAGAATGTATGAAAATATTTATGAATGTAGACGAATATTGATGAATATAAATGAAGCTCGAGAGGTTTGCCAGGGTTCTATAAAGTGGCCATCAATCGTTTACTTAATCGGAACTAAGCAATATAATAGAACTAATAATAAAGACATATTTTCTCTAGAGTTTCTACTAACTATATCTCATGAAACTGTAATATAATTTGGATGCATATAATTTTAATATAACATACCTAGAGTCTTAAATGGATACATATCTTTGTACTCGACTGTACTCCACGAATGTGCGGAGTGTTATGATATGAATGACTTACTCATCTCCGACTTTCAATATAAGATTTAGTTGGGTGATATTGGTAGATGGTTAGAGAATATATTAATAAGAAGGTACCCATGTACTTAGGCTAGATTCTTTTACTCAATCCTAGTATAGTATTATATTATCTGTGCTCAATCTGAGGTATAAAATAAAAACGTATTTATAAATAAAAGATGTTATTAAAGGAAAGAAAAATTTCGACACTGGCGGGGGACAAATTTTTCTTTCCTTTAATAACATCTTTTATTTATGAGTAATAATCCCCACATGAGGAATTCATGTCAAAAAACATTAAAAAACGTATTTATTCACCCCGTTTAAAAGTTGCTGCCCTCTAGTATTGGATAGAAAAACTTTCGAATTCGTTGGTAATAGTGCTATCTACCGATCAGTAGCAGAACTACAAAAAATGGCACGTTTCGATATGATGATTTTGGCACTAGCCACACTGTATGTAGTGTTGCCATTTTTATTACTGTTGCACAAAGTGAGTTATTTATAGTGGTACAAAATTTACCCGAAACAATTAGTTTTTGAAAACAAATATAATCTATAAAAGCTTTGTTTTATTATACTATTTGACCAAGTCAAAAAAATACTAACGCCGGACAGGTTTGGGAAACTTTAACTAGCATCAAATAAGTTGGATCTTCCATTGAAAAAGTTCAATTTCAGCGGTATATTCCTGATAGAAACAGTCAATTTTTAATAATTATATACAGGTGTATTACAAGGATCAACTGCCATGTGTACATTCTCACCATACAACTGGAAAATAAATCAGATTTATTAATCTGAAAACATTGACTAAAATACCATGATTTAAAACCGTACTGCCTATTTGGTTTAACAAAGTTAAACGCATCGTAAAAAACTGTAATCATTATAGACTAGCAAAATTGATATTATTGTCGAAGCACACATTTTTAAAACCACAAACGAAATCTTCATTTCAAAACCTATTTTAATACAAATGATGTGCAGGATATTTCCTAAAAAAATAAAAAAAAATCTCTTGTTAACTTTTTAAAAAAATGTGATTTGTCTCACAACGATTCTGAAGAAGAAATAAATTTTAATTTAATATTTAGTTTAAAAAAACATAGGCTTATCTTTTTATTTTAAATTAAATGATTATATTCATTTGTTTTACCCGTTTTTCTAAATTTATCATTTTTAAATTTTCATCCAATATATACTTTTGTTAATACTATGAAGTTCTACCATGTGATATTTTAAAAGGATTTCATCGCAAGGATAAAAATAGCAGCGTAGAATTCGTAATGTAGAAAATTTGGTTTCTTCGCTGTCTCAAATCGGTTTGGTGAAATACATGCTGTCGCAATGGCAACACCGGTCATCTCATCTGTCAATTCCACAGTACATATTTGTTAGTGTTGTGTTGTGCTGTGCGTGTTTTATCTTTTGTGAAAACAAATAGATGTTTTGTGAATAATTCGTGTATTGAAATCTGAGAAAGTTTCAGTTAAGTGTTACACAGTGTGTGGATAATGAGATTGACGTAGTGATACCGTTGTTTTGTGTAAGTGACCGCTTCAATTTCGGTACTACATATTGTTTTCGGATTACAAAAATAATTACAGGTATGTAAATATTTGTATTACACTATTTGCTTAATAGTTTGTTTGCATTTTTATATCCGTGCTCTATTCTGTTGGTATTCATTATTTTAGGTAGCGTTTAGACGTGTTTATCACATGGCTATGTTGCTGTAAAGGTACATAGTATAGTTCAGGTTATTACGTCTAATTTACTGAAATACTCCCAGTCGTTAACTTAAAAGTGAACAAATATCCTAGTGTACATAAGTTAAGCAGACTAGTAATGTAGTAATTCATTTAATATTAACGTTTTATTCCTAAAACTATGCTTATTAAAAGCAGTTTAATCTCAGGAGTTATTGCAACATATTTGTTAGGGATTCATAATTATGAACTCATTAAATGCATGATTTAATACATGACTGTATACCTAAAACTCTGTTTTTTTATTATAATTACATAAATATTAATAAGTGAATTTTGTATCACTAATACTTAAATCAGACTCTAGTGTCAAGCTATAAACTACAGCTCTGTCTTATTTATCTAACACTCAAATTCCTTATAGACTCAATAGTGGACATATTGCCTTAAAGAGTTTGAAATATAATTTTTTGAAAATATTTTATTTCAACATCTAACTTCAAATAAGTATTTGTATAATATTAAGGTTAACATTGTAAAACTATAATTTTGTGGTCCACTTTAAAACAGTAGAAATAGAACACACAATATGGAAATAAATATCACACAAACTATTAAAGAATTGGACACATATAACTTTAAAAACATATTTAGTAAAAGTTCCTTTATAATGCTAATGTAGTTTTCACGCCTATAATTTATGAACAGTTATTTTGACTGAACTTGTGCTACATGTTTTACAGTAAGTGTTAGTTCAATAAACTTTGACTGTTTGGTATAAATGACAATTATTGAAATGATTTCAACAAAGATGATTCACCTTCTCTGGTTCACAAATTTGAATAATAACCAAACACTGCCAGTAAAGTTAAATAAACTTAAATGTATCCAATTAATTTACTTATCTAACTATACTCATGACTGATCTTCAATTTAGAAATACCTCGGCCACTGGAAATTTTAGTGGAAAACATATTTTTAAATATATATGGTTTGTGTGAGGTTGCCAGCCACATTACCCCAGAATTAGATAGGGTTGTTTTATAGTTAGCGCTGGTACACACATATTCATATTACTTGCAGATTCGACAAGTTGTAAAATATATTTATAGTATATTATCATTCATATAAAGTTGCACCCCTTTTGCTTATCATAGTACATAAATGGAAAGGAAAAAGGAGCAAACCCCATAGAAAGAACTAGGTTGGTGCTATTCTAAGCCGACACTGCGTAGGTGACATGAAATTCATTATAACTCCTATCAAAATCCTGAGAATTTTCTAAAGCCAAAATTATGTTTTTTGGGATTTATAACTTTGAGTATAGGTATTGGTAGCTAAATGTTAAAATTAGCCTTCAAACAAAAATATTTGATGGACAGACCAATCTTGCTTAACTGTTTTTGCCTTATTTCAAAATTATAATTTTCATTAGGTATCATCTTGGATTATTTACTAGATCTTGTCAGATTGTCTAGCTTCATAAACATTATTAGGTGTTCTGTTCTGTTGAATATTTTCATAGTAGTATGACTAATAAAGATAGAGATAGCTTATATAGCAATAAAACTACTTATGGTACTAATATACGTATTTTAGATATAAAGTTTTAGGTATAAAAGAGAAATTGATATCATAGTTGTAGTCATTTACATTTGTTTGTTTTTAATTGTACTTGGTTTATTCCAATTCTTTGCTATATCTTCCCTATTATCATCATACTACCTTCATATATGTCCTCATATTTAGGCCAAGGGTTGGCAGACTTATTAGATGATGCTGTTAATATACACAACAAAACATGCCATAAAGCTCATCACTCCCCTTTCCTTTAACAAACATATACCTACGTCTATAAATCCATTAACGGGGTAGCGAGAGCTTTGGAATGATAAATTCCTCAGCCACTTTTGGAAGTTGATTGGGGTAAAGATGATAATAATAAACGTTTTTGGTGACGGGTCTCCAACGACATCGCCCAAAAATCACTTCAAAAGCCCCTTTACCCTTAGTCGCCTCTTACGATCACCCACACCACACTACACGGCAAAACCTTCCTTTAACAAAACTCTTAAATCATTTTCCAGAAACGTTAATCTAATATCATCATCATAATGCAGAGCTTACCCTGTAAACTACCCAACATGTGATAACGCGCCTTGCTAGTACGAATTTCATACATAAATAATGTATTCATTTATACGTGTACGAGAATAGGTAGTTCATACATAATAGTCCCCTACACTAGACGGGCGTAGTACGCAACCCGCCCGATCAATGCGGCCCAGACATAGCCCCTGTCAGCTGAGACACCCCACCAGGGTAAACTAGACTTTATTGTATATCCAGTAAAGATTTGATTGCTTTGATAAGCCCCATTTTATTGATATTCGCGGGCTCAAAGAATGTGCATTGGTCTTTAAGAACTTAGATTTATTGGAACTAGAATAATACCTACGGCGAAATTTAACTCGAGAACGTTGGGGTGAGAAGTAGTGTGGTTTGTTAACGATGTTACTTTAATACATTTAGTAGTAGAGGATTTCCTTAAATGTCTTTGACATATCTGGACTATTCTGTCGATGTAGAATTACTGAGGAAAACTTAAACTAATTTGTTTGCTTTTCATTTCTCAAATAAAAAAATGCGCAGCGTGTTTGACGATAAAAGACCGTGTACGAAAAGGTTTATGAATGTAAACGAAGCCCGAAAGATTTGCTAGTAACGTACTAAGTAGTAATCGATAGTCTCTGACTTCCCCAGTGGTACCTAATGGCGTGATTATGTTTATATGAGTGTAGGTATCAATTTTGTGTCGTGATTTTTCAGTGATTGTTGGTTAATGTGGCTGAAAACCCACCTCCAACTACATTTGATGTATCTTCTCCACTTCTCTTCTGCTGCTCTCTGCTTTCAAAACCGTCTAAAGAATTGCTAATTTCAAAGCTCTTCCTGCCTATTTTTGAAAGTAATACTATGAAAGTTTGAGTATTATAAATCACAGGCTACTTCTTACGTACATCCAATATAAATATGTTAAATCAAATAATGTTGTTGTAAATTGGTGAAAGAGATATATAAGGCCAATGTGGAAGGTAATGTTAGTAGAGGACGACCTCCGAGGACACATTTGGATCAAATAGAATATGTGCTCAAAAAGACAGGTGTCCGCAGTATGAAGAATAAAAGAGCATGTATGAAAAGATTAATGGATGTAAACGAAGCCAGAGAGTTTTGCCAGGATCGTACAAAGTGGCGATCGATAGTCTCTGCCTACCCCGATGGAAGCTAACGGCGTGAGAATATGTATGTATGTATGTATGTAAATCAAAATGTCCTGCGACAATCTTCAACTATATAGTTGGAGTTTTGCCAGACAGAATATATTAAGAGAGTCAAATCCCCGGTCAATAAGTACATTGGCTTTTTGAAATAAGGCTTAGTAAGTTGCACTTCAAATATTCAATGCATAAAATATACAATCATACATACATGTACTCACGGCCGTAAATCCCAAAAAGGTGTAGCCAGAGCTTCAGAGCTAGAAACTCCTCAGCCGCATTTGGAAGTTAATAGGGGAGAAGATGGAACCGCATCGCCCAAAAACCACTTAAAAAACCTCACACCTTAGTCGCCTCATACGACACCCTCGGGTAGAAAGGGGTAGTGATATTCGCAGCCGGCACTACACGGCAAAATACAATCATAGGAACATAATGTAATTTTACAAGTTTTGTGTCGGCTCAGAAAATCACTAATAGTCTTATAAGTTATAGTATTTTCTAAGATTTTCACGATTGCACATTATAATATTTACGCTTTAAAAATAATGTAATAACACGCGATTAAAATATCCGAAAAATCAATAGTTGTTTAAATTATGACTTTTAAGTGATTTTTTTGGGCGATGTAATGTACGCATGATGAAATACCATAACCAACCATCTTTTTTTGGTACCTTTTCCGGTTCATTTTTCCAAATAGACTTTCAAAAGGGCCTAAAGTTTTCAAATTTTGGTGTTTTAGGTACCTTATTTTTGAGTTTTATAGCCGTGAGATGTTGCTTTATCGTTATCATAGTGGAATATGCTGTTCTAGTACGAATTCAACAGTTCATATATTGTTACTGATAGGCAATTATAAAGTTCAATGCATCGTAATAGTACACATGTGTTTCCTATATAACATGTGCACCACATTTGCGCTGACTCTACTTGCATTGACGTCAATTCATTGAGGCAAGGATAGCTCATCGTCGGTTTTGTTGGAACCATATACCATATATATACTTACGGCTATAGTTCCCATTGGAGTAGGCAGAGACTATTGATCGACACTTTGTATGATCCTGGCAAACCTATCGAGCTTCGTGAATATTCATCAATCTTTCTTCACCACATTTATTATCTTTGTCTTCAAATCCATCGTTTGAGCGTTCAGTCCATGTTCTGGAGTTCTTGGGTTCTATTCCCAGAGGTTAAATTAATTAAATATGTAAGATAAATGAGTTTTGTAGTATATTGTTGGTTGAAGTCCTTTATTTTCCGAAATTTAAGTAAGATCTATGTGTCGAATGAAATTAAGTCTGTTTCTACCAATAACACGCATACATGTTCTCAGGCCATTAATTCCCACTAAAGTGGGCAGAGACTATCGATTGCCACTTTGTACGATTCTGACAAAACTAATATATAATAACTTCAGATGTAAACATAACATAACATAAACGTTCACGCCGTTTTTATCCCCGAAGGGGTTAGCAGAGGTACCAATACTTCTGAACTCACATGGCAGATGTTATACCTTTTTATTTCTTTTTAAGCTCAATAGGCTAGTTTTTTTATACTTTTCTAGTTTCATTTCGTAATATAATCACGACGTTTCCTTAGTATACAATCCGGTATGCAAAGTTTTACAAAAGTGGTGCTGATTACGAAACCATTTCGAGATATTATGTTTTTAAAACATATTTTCTTGAAATGAAATCAAACAAAGCTAAGATTACCGTTATTTTAACAAAATACTGTAACAGTATTTGACCTTCAGCGTTATTTCAAAGACAATCGTTTTTGCAGTTTATAAATAAAATATCGAAAATGAAAAGTTTGTTTAGTATAATAACGTAATAATTTCATTTGAGATCACAAATTCGTGAAATGTTTTGCAATTAGCAACATTTTTATTTAACATTTCGCTTTATTTGCATGTCGCTACGTGATATTTTCGATCGATGACGTCATTAAGTACAAACGTTGAACAATCTTGAAAAAATCATAACTGTGCAATTACTCATTTTAGATGTAAAATATTCAAATTAGTTTTTTATTTTCTTGTTTGCTATCGAATAAAAGTATTTAATAAATACCAAAAAAAAACTTTGCATACCGAATTATGTTACGTCTCCTCCGTCGTATCGCAGTCTCGTAGTTATCATTGAGAAGTGAATTTAACCAATTCATTGTTCTGTTTCGTCTCGATATAACTGTCTGATAGTTTGTATAACGAGTTCAATTATATTCTGATCTGACTACGCAATCTTACTGTTGCTATTATACGGGGGCTCGTTATTTGATCGTTTTTGTTGTGTTATAAGGATCTATGTAGATTTATAGAAAATATATCTATACTAATATTATAAAGCTGAAGAGTTTGTTTGTTTGAACGCTAGGATCTCAGGAACTACCCAATCAAATTGAAAAATTCTTTTTGTGTTGGATAGTCCATTTATTGAGGAAGGTTTTAGGCTATATATCATCACGCTGCAACCAACAGGAGCAAACTATCAGCAAATAATATTGCAAAAACGGGGATAATTATTCATACTAAGGCTTCCGTTGTGTGCGCTGCGTAAACGGTTTAAGTTACCCAAAAAAATGTATTAAAGAATTATTTCTCTTTAAATGATCTAAAAAAATGCCCGCGACAGTATATGTCTAACTTTTAAGTTTCACTTACTATAACCATTTTTATGGTGAACATATTTGGTCGAATTTAATGCATAATTGCCATAATGTTTTATCAACATAGTATTAATCTTTATCCAAATAAATATGTTGTTGATTGAGAGTATTTAATTGAGAACAAAATTGTCCTTGACATCACTTAATTTAAATAAACATCTTAGAAGATAATGCAATTTTAAAATTACTCCGTAACAAAATTTACACGCGTGCATGAAGCGCAAGACAGGACGCTGCGCTGGCCGGCGAGTGAGGTCACCTGCGCGAGAAGCTTATGTTTAAGCCTAATCCTATTAATATTATTAATGTGAAAGTTTAGTTGTTTGTGTGTTTGTAGCTAAATGAAGACTAATTCACAGAACGCATTTAAAATAAAATTTACAGGAAGCCAGATAATGATCTAACTAACACTTATTATCCCAGAAAAATTAAAAGATCAATAAATTTTCTCAAAAAATGGTTAAATAGACTAACTGACTAAGAATCAATGCTCAGCCAAAACTACTATACTTATAAACTTAAAACTTATGAAGTGAAAAAATTGTGATGACGCTATGAAAAACACCTTTTTTCTCATCGCATGACAGAGACCCTCAACAGGTCAGTTAAATATTTCAGTTTGACGACGTGAAAGTCTACACTTTTGACAGTACGAAGTCTGTGGGGTCAGCTAGTATCATATAAAGCTTAAGTGAGCAAAGATCCAAATTAAGAACCTCACTCAACTTCCAAAAATAGCTGAGATATTGATATTATTTGTTCAAGTAATAAATTTTCTATACACTTAAATATGCCGATTTAGTTAGAGTGTTTTTTTAAATGGTTTGTGTTAGGTTAGAATAACGAGCCTTTGATGTGTTGAACATATTTGTAAGGCAGTTAATATTTCTTCTTATATAATCTCTGATTATTTCCGTTTTCAAAAATGTCGAAACAAAACAGTATAATTTAAAATCGGGACAACCGCTACAAAAACCAATGAACATCGGTCCAATCAAACACTTTTTCCCTTATAACTGGCATCGTTGTTTAAAAATAGTGAGTTTCCCGTAAAACAATGATGTAGTGCAGGAAGTGAGTTACGCATTGGCACTAATTGACGACTGGCACAGTTTCCTATGAAAGCTGATAGGATTACATTGTACTACATCGTTTTTGACCTAAAAGCTGTAGTGTTGTAGGAAACTTTTATAAGGACGGAAGACTTAAAACTTTAGAATACTTAGATTAGCAGAATAAAACTCATGCTCTTTTTTTCTACGATAACCTTGATGGCGAAGTGGAAAAAGCACCGCTTATATAGTACAAGACGTGAATTCAAATCCTGCGCTGGGATATTACGTGTTTTTTACACATCTTGTAGTTAATATTAATAGCCGACCCCTATACACGTTTTTATCAGACTATCCAATTCTCGTAATCAATCAATCAGTTTCCTGAAATAACATAAAAGTAGCCAGTTTAATACGATAAAGTTTTACGACCGGAATTAGACCGATTTGGCGCAGACATTGACCTTCTTTGGCGATAATGGCTAAAAATATCGCAACACGTTTATCTATCGTTCTATAAATGTCCCGCTGACTCAGACTTAGAAATTGTCAAAGGAAGTGCACGTATTGATCGGGTGGCAAAGATACAAGACAAGAAGAATAAATGACTATGTTTAAAAATTTAATTTCTGAGTGATTAAAATACCATCGGCTATATAAACCAAAGAGGGATCGCCACAGTTAGTTATTTGAGCCACTGATGTTGGAATTGGTCTCCAGCATCATCGCCCACAAAAACTCCAAACCCCTAAGCGCCATTTTGCTGTTCAATGGCACATTTTTTTTTTTAGTATATCATTTTAATTTGTTAATAATTACCTCTTTTTGAATCTATGTTTCTTTGTAAAAATTTAAGGTATTATTTTTATTGTTTTTTTTTATTTTCACTGATTTTTTTAGTTGTTAATATTTTGTTTAACTTTTGTTTCTTTTGGTTTGGTTATTATTATTTTTGAGTTGCATATCTGTTGTGCCATATTTACGGCGAATGAATGTATTTCTTCTTCTTCTAAGTAGCCTATGACCCGTGCAGCAAGAAATGTGTTAGTGCTATTCTAAACCGACACTATACAGCTCGTTTCAAGATTGGTCAATAGTATCTGTTCATCCTCATCAGCGTTAATCGCTTTAGAACTATAAACATGCTATTAATATGGAAGTTTGGTAGGATTGTCTTAAATTAAATATATTATTAAGGAAGTCACCTTCCTGAGAAGGACATACATGGTACAGAACTGCCGCGTGGGCCTTTTAATTTCGTTGCCAATGTTGCTTCTGTGACCGTATAAAATTTATCAACTACGGCAATCGCTATAGTAGTCTCCATTTCACCGCTTCTCTTGGGACTTGGGAGACTTGGGTTCGAATCGTAAGTCAAGCCGAAACCAATGTATCTTCTCTACAGTCATATGTGTTAAAATTAATTTTCTTAACATACATACATATACTCACGGCTATAAATCCCTAGAAGGGGAAGCCAGAGCTAAGGAATTAGGAATTCCTCAGCCACTTTTGAAAAGTTGAGTGGGGAAAAGATGTTTATAAAGGTTGTTGGTCTCTCTTTTTTATCGTTGAGAGAAAACTTGTGAATGGCTAAGTTGAATTTAAACATGTGATATTGCATTATTACAAAAACTACGATCGAGTTGCCCTCTAACAAGTGAGTACTCTGCCAAAGAAAAACGAGAGTACTCTGAACATCAGGTGACATTAATATCAAGTGCTTTCAGAAGTATTAGTGCCTCAGCTATGCTTTGCAGAAATACGGCGTAAATGTTTGATTTTGCGAGTTAAAGATGACGTAGTTAGCAAGATGGAAAAAGGAATGTTCAAGTGGTTTGAGCACATAGAGAAGATGGATGAAAATAAAGTAGCGGAAGAGATATATAGAGCCAATGTGGATGGTATTCTTAGTAGTGGACGGCCTCGTAAAACGTTTCTAGATCAGGAGGTCATAGGTCTGTCCGAAGAGAGAAGAATAAAAGAGCATGTATGAGAAGAGTAATGAATGTAAGGGAAGCACGAGAGATTTGTCATGATCTTGCTAAGTGGCGATCGATGGTCTTTGCCTACCCCAATGGGAATAATGGGCGTGAGTAGTAAGTTTGCGAGCATCTATAACATTGCGTATTTCCAGCTATTACAGCGCTAGACCGCTGTTTGCGAGCGTCCAATTCGCATAATAAACGGTAATCAAACTGAATGTTTTCTAAAATAGCCGGTTTATTACAATAACATTTTACGACCGGAATTAGTCCATATTTTAGCGGAGACATTGACCTTCGGAGATAACTATAACTTGGAATGGAATTGCTTTCTTGTTTTATCACTCTATGATGTTATATCGTAGGTCAAATAACATAAAGTTTTGTTGTTTGTGTTTGTTTGGGTGAAATGACGACGTCCGTGGCCGAGTGGATAGGTGACTAGCTTCTCGGTCTGGAGGTTGCGGGTTCGATCCCCGCTGAGAGCAACATTTATATGATGAGCATAAATGATTGTTTCTTAGTCTTAGATGTTAATTATATGTGTATTATATAATATTAAATATATATCTTTGAGTTAGTATCGTTGTTGTGTTTGTTTGTTCCGGTTAATTAATTTAATCTCTCAAACGGCTGAAACGATTTTGACGGGACTTGAACTGGGAGATAGGTGATATTGTTAGGAAAGGAGAAGCTTAAGTAATTTTTACTCCAAACACCCTTTTAAAGCCGCGGCGGTTCACATGTTACAAATTAACTTGTGTATTTGCCGGGTAGTGACGACTTAGAATGACACTACCTCTTTTTTTGCCAAGACTATGGGTATGGGGCATTTTTAAATGGTTCTTGGGCGATACAGTTGGAGACCCGTCACCAACGTAACTTTATTGCTACCATCTTATCCCCTATTAACTTCCAAATGTGCCTGAGGAGTTTGTAGCTCTGAAGCTCTGGCTACTCCTTTATGGGATTTATGGCCGTGAGTATATGTATTTAGGTGTGTGTAGTAATCTGAACAAATATTTTGTTACTCTGCATTGTTTTTCCGAAATTCTCTTATAGGTTATGCAATATGGCAGTTGTACACATAGCATATGATTAGACGGGACGCATATCGCTTGGTGGAGCAAGCAGGTCAACTATATCAAATGTCTTCATTCATCTACTCTCACCGTTAGATTTGATCGTTGTAAGATGGCAAATTAAATTGATCTTTAGACAGAAATTTCTAAAGCTATTTTTGCATTGCCTCAAAAATGGATTATTTCTGTTGTTTTCAAAGTCTATAAAGCCTGTAACTTAAATAAAATGTTGTAAATAAAGATAAAGATATGTTCTATTTTCAAAAAATGTAAATTGTGCCCTTTTCCCATCCCCCATCTTTTCCCCACACAACTTTCAAAAGTGGCTGAAGAATTTCTGATTCCTTAGCTCTGGCTACCCCTTCTAGGGATTTGTAGCCGTGAGTATATGTGGGTATTTCTCACATATGAAAAAAATAATAAAATTTTTGTAAACATGTTTTTTTCAAAAAAGTATGTTGTTTTTCTTATAGATTAGACCAAAAGAAGTTCCCTAAAAATAGTGGCTTAGCTTAATGAAAATGGGAAAAGGGGGAAAAAGGGAGAAAAAGCTACGGTCGCGACTTTTGTTGCTACGGTCGCGACTGATTTGTTAAGAGTTTCATACACGTATGAATACAAATTGTATTGTTTTATGTGTTTGGTTTGTTTAATGAACCGATGTTATATTATAAATAACCTACTTATTTATGCATTGAAACCTAATGATTTTTAGGCTGCATGAAGTTAATTAGGTACGGTCGCGACAATATCATCTACGGTCTTGAAAATAACAGATACGGTCGCCTAAATGGCATGTACGGTCGCGACAATAACAAACAATCCTGACACACAGGTTGTTGTGTTACTATTAAATTCTGTGACAGTAATAAGCCTGTCGCATGGCCACTCTGGACAAAGTCTTTCCTCACTGATCTACATAACGCTTCTTTGAATTGAGCAATGGCTTGTGGTCTTTACCTGTGTAGTGAACAGAGTAATTCTGAATTATTTTAATAAAACTACCAATTACATGTATTTTTTTATTATTGCAGTCTGTAAGGTAATATAATCATTCAAAGTATATCATATCATCCATAGTATTTTTTTCTTGTCTCCTCTTGCGACTTGTATTTGCTTCTTGCTCTACGTTTACGAGCATCTTCTCGTTTTATTCTTCGTTTCTAAAAAAAGATAAGGCATTATTGTCAGTAATATAAGTATAATAAAAATAATGAACTAATAAATGCTTCAAAAAGTATAAAAATAGTATATATAGGTTGTAAAAAAATAGCATGTGAATTGTGTAAATATAAAACTTGATGTGAAAACTGTATTTTTCTTTAAATGTATATTGATAAGTAACTCAACTGAAAAATAACTAAGTTTATCAATACCAAAAACAATAATATAATATATATTTTTTTGTTCATGAAAACCTCATGTGGGGATTATAACTATTCTTTATTTATTACCAAAAACAATATTAAATATCACCATGACCGTAGGCGTATGGCCTAAAACCTAAATGTCTCGACCGTGTTTGTTTTTGTCGCGACCGTAGCAAAAATGAATTGAAAAACCTGCGGTCGAGACACCTATGGTCGCGAAAATTTTCGACCATTCCCATCAAAACCTCAAAAAACATAAAGCAAAAGCAACAAAAAAAATTATGCAGTAAGTATACTGCTTTTGACAACATATTACAAAAATTTATAAGTAAAACATAAGAACTTACCTTTGAATCCGAAACTACGGTCCACACACGGTATGCTTGACGGATTAAAATATATTACATTTAAATTGAAAAAAGTCAGTCAATACAGGATCCCTGCTATCAACGAAAAGACAAATAAATTGGTGATGCCGGGCTAAATAATTAAAAAAAGAATACCAGGCAACGACTAATAGTTTTGATTTACGGGAATTTTTTATCCAGTTCTACGGTCGAGACGCAAAACCTTGCGTACAAAGTTAATGCTGAAATTTTAGTGATATACATAAGAAATAGCTTAAATATCTATATTATATAAAGATAAACAACTAAAAAAGAAACTATTAGGACAATAATATAGCGATTATGTTAGATTTTTTTAATATAAACCTTCATATACACACAATATTTTGGAAAACGGACACGCCACGGTCATGACATTTTGCGTATATTTTTTTTTTATAAAATAATCTAATATATTTACCATAATATCATTTACTGAGCAAAAAAATTTAAATAAGTACGAAACCCTATCAGCAGATACAATTTGAGATTGCTCAGAAAACAAATGCTATTCTTACGCGGACATAGAAAACATGTAAGAATAAGAAATACCCATGTATGTATGTATGCCCTTAACACAAATATATATACCCAAAATTTCGAATCTACTCTTACTAAATTAAAAAAATTGTAGTCTAAGCTTCTGACATCATTATATCCAACAAACTTTATAAATATATAAACTTTTATAAAATCTCAAACGCAAAAAATTTAAACGTTTACATATTCCCAAAAGAGTTGGCAGAGGTACCAATATTTCTGAACATCACGTGACAGCGTCACCTAGTTTTTTTAAAAGTCGAGTGGCTACCCCTTTTAGGGATTTACGGCCGTGAGTATATGTATACTAGTATATTTAACGGTCCAATTACTTGAATCACTTAAACTCCGTAGAATCCTGAATCAAATTGAGTCTTCTGTACTACTAGTTACACACGAGTACAACATTCAACTGCACAGCGCGTATCATCAATTAACAAGTTCACTTTCTAACCAGTCGGTATGCATGGACCATTTAAATTTGAAATGTCCTCATCAATTCTAATGCAGCGGTGACTCATCTTTATTTTATGCCTTCGCTCATCAGCGTCATAAGAATGCGAGATGCAACAGTTAATATACTGGTTGTCTACTGAAATTTGACAGGATACAAATAGGGCTGTTAAGGTCGGTAGGACGTCGGCGGAGGACGTATTTTGGTTAAAATATACATACATACATATACTTACGGCTATTAATTCCTTAACGGGGTAGCCAGACCTTTGGATTGAGAAATGCCTCAGCCTCTATTGGAAGTTAATTGGGGAAAATATGGTAATAATAAATATTTTTGGTGACGGGTCTCCAATCACATCGCCCAAAAATCACTTAAAAAGCTCCTTTACCGATCACCCACGGGTAGAAATGGGGTAGTGCTATTCTAAGCAGACTCTACACAGCAAGAAAAGATTGTAAAAAGTAAATGTGAAGTTGCAATATTCCCCACCACCAACAAGGTCACCAACAACCTTTATTTCACCATCTTTTCCCCACGCAACTTCCAAGAGTGGCTGAGGAATTTCTAATTCCCTAGCTCTAGTTATCCCTTCCAGAGATTTATAGCCGTGGGTATATGTATGTATGTATTTTAAAATAGATACTTATGCAAGTTTCTGCTCCAGACTATGTTGTACAAATAGCCGTAGCGTGTTCTTGAGAAACGTAGCTGGTTACTCGTTAGCGACGATTTGTAGGAAGAATGCACTTGTCTCTATAAAACACGATAGCTCGATCCGGTTTGCTTTAGGTGATTAGCACTGGGTGCTAAGTCCACTTGAGAATTTATTCGTTGCTCATACATATATATATATACTCACGCCTTTAGTTACCATTGGGGAGGCAGATACTATAAATCGCCACTTTGTAAATTGGCAAATATATGGCAGCTTCGTCTTTATACATACTACATTTCCTACACTCATAATAAAGGCTATGTGATTAACATAAAAAGTAGGAGTCCAAAGTAGAACAGAAAGAATGGATGGCGTCAAAAGCAACTGCCTCTTCACAATGAGGATTCAGGCGATGTGCATAGTTTTGTTTTAAGCCGTGGAATAACCGTCCTTCTAATTATATACTAATTACAAAGCTGTGTAGTGTCGGCTTAGAATAGCACTACCCCATTTCTTCCGGTCGGTGTATGTAAGAGGCGACTAACGGTATTGATGCTTTTGGGATTTTCGGGCGATACGATTGGAGACCCATCACTTACAACCTTTATTTCACCATCTTTTCCCCACGAAACTTCTAAAAGTGGCGGAGGAATTTCTGATTCCCTGGCTCTGGCTACCCCTTCAAGGGATTTATAGCCGTGAATATATATGCCGTTTGTGTGTTTGTTTGCCTATAACAATTATGCTCCAAAACCACATAAACGATTCTAAAAATTGTATTCGTGCATAGAACTCTACGACATCCAGAAGAAACATATAATATCATTATGCTACTCGTAATTTCATAACGGGTGATTCTGACTGTGATTCAAGAAATCTCTAATATTATAAAAATAACACTATCATAAAGTCCACTAATTTAAAAAAAATAAATATGCAATGCAACGGTCCACTAACTTAAAATAATAAAAAACATGAAGTCTGTCATGTCAGTGTTTCGACATGACCACACTGAAATGACTAATGTCATATACGTGGCCGTCTTATATCACAGCAAGTAAAAGCAACATCTATCGCGATACAAGCACGGGTTTGATCGTTCAGATTGTGTTTTTTGCGTTATTAAATATTAATGTCTCCTACTGCGACTTAATAGTACATTGTGACACTTTTTGTAAGTGACCGTGGTCTGTGCGAATGACTCGTTATTTGATAAGAAAAAAGCTCAATCTGAGCAACCATTACAGCTCAGTGGATAGAACACCGCTTATCGTGCAGACGATGAGGGTTCAAATCCCGGGTCGGGCCTACTCCAATTTGTCTTTTCTTAAGTCATTTATCATAAATAAATAAATAAAAATTAATTCATTTTTTACAAGAAACGTCATGTTTGTTAACGGTGAGGGAAAAAATCATGAGGAAACCCACATGGCTAAGTATTACGTAGTCGTGTCACAGTGTATTCGTAGCCAACGACGATAGGCCTGCCCCTATCACGTGAGTACATTGACCAAGCAAAACGTGGGTACTCGGAACTCCAGGTGACGATGGCACGTGTTGTTCAGAGGTATTGTTACCCCTGCCAACCCCTTGCGGGATACACGGCGAGAACGTTTGAGTTTATGGAGTTTGAGTTTATGGAGTTTGAGTTTATGGAGTTTGAGTTCAGTCTAACTAAAAAATCCAGATCACCATTTTTTGCACTCATGCCATTGATCCATTTTATACTCCTTATTTTCAATTTGATAACTATACCTTGAGATTATCGGATAAAAATAAATAATAATAGAATAAATATTCCCATAACCCTGCTTTCAGCCTAGCATCAAGCGTTTCGACTACCTGTTTTTGTCACAGTTAAAATATTTTTGAACTAAGTAGGTAGTAGTAGTTCTGTTCTGTTTATGACAAGATCGAACAATATCAATTTCTTAGACCACCTTTCAATTATAAAAATAGTTTTTAACAAAAAGAAAACCGACTTCATAATTGGAAAAACAACCGAAAATAAACAATCTAGTACTAAAAAGTACGAAATAATTGAACATGAGTACTGTGATTAATACCTTAGCAATTTCTTTATTCCACACGCGTCAGTTCAACCTACCTAAATCTTAAAATTCTTTTAAATTAATTTGTGAGCCGGTGCCAGCCTGCGTGATGATTGATAATAATAAGTGTGTATTTCGCACTTCATATACATGTACAATGTAGGATACCTTGTAGTTGTAGGTTAAATTGATTTTTGTACGTATTACCATTTAAAACTTTAGGCGATAGATATATATTGTTTAGATTGTAATAATCAGAGATAGATAGTAGGGCGAATTTACTTTTGTTTGTAATACTTCTGAATATCACGTTATACAGGGTAGACCTATCGGCGTTTTGAACAAACACACTGTCACATGATTGTGAGTTTCGACAGTCCCCTCGATTTCCTGGGATGCCATCATCAGATCCTGGTCTCAGAGTACTTTCTCGGTAACAATAACATAACAAAAGACATGTTTAGTGAACCTGTACTTCTCTCCATAAAAGCTACGAAGAGGAGTATAAATCTATATAGAATGTTGAAAGAACTGTTTCCTAACTCCTAGTGATTGAGGACCCGCACCTTCCATTATCAGCTCAGCAGCATAACAATATGATTTTCAGAAGCAAACGCCAATATTAGTTCAGAAAATATGTAAAACGCAGTACATTTGCCTATAAAATTTGAGGGTTCCCCTCGATTTCTCCAGGATCCCATCATCAGACACTGATATCCTCATCATGGTACCAATCCGGGAGTATCTTCTTTCGAATAAATAAATAATAATTAAAATCGGTTCACAAATGGCGAAATAATCGGCGAACAAACATAGAAAAATATATACGGTCGAATTGAAAACACTCCTTTTTTTGAAGTCGGTTAAAAAAAACAACAATAGCGTATTTAACAAACTATTTAAATAATTTGAATTTTTTAATCATAGCCATTTCATAAACACAAAATTATCATTGAGTGACACTTTATTTTGTTTACTATCCAGACAGCTACTGATTTATTGCATTTCAAAAAACTCTTCGTAATAGAAGCCTGTAACATTTAAAATGACTTAGAGGCAGCAAAGCGAGGCTTGCTAATAAAACTGCTCTATTTAATCACGTACCAAACTTATTATCATCTATTATTATAGTAATTGTAAAAAAACTCGCGCTAACCGATTACGTAACTAGGTTATTGAACCGCGTTGCGTATACTCGCCGGGTAGCTATGCGGGCGCGTGCGAAACGAATGTTGATCGTGTAGGCCTTTTTGATTTTGTTGTACACAGAATTAGGATGCCGTGGGAGTGACCTTGAAGTTTGAGAAAAGATTCATTGCTTCAGATGATATAATTCCTTGTGTCATTGTACTCAATCAAACTCTATTATTCATTGAATCGTGGAATGATTAGTGAGATGAAACGAAACATATTTGTTCGAAGTGTAATAAATGAAGCCTAATAAGTTTTTACTAAGTGGTTGTGGTGAAGACTTATTTGAATCCAAAAGGAAATGTTCTAATTTCTCAATATAAGTCTTAGTATAATGTCAGAACAAAACAGCGATACAAAACCAGAATACGGTGCATAAAAACATATAATTATTCAAACTTAAAAAACGGAACTGTTAATCAAACAATATCCATACTCCAAATAAGGTTCTATCCTTTAGCATAAGTCATATCAGAGCGAGTATGTCACGTGAGAAGTGACATGACATTAATAACGCTATCTGTTTTGACGAGCAAATCAGTGTTTAACGCATACATATTAATTTCCCTATAACATAGTATTCTCAGTACAATGATCTTCCACGCACTTCCATGATCCGGGTACGCGATGTTTCCACGCCATTGTTCTACTGGAAACTATTACGCACTACATTTCACTGGTGGCTGGTACAGGCGGGATGTCGAGTTGTTAGATTGAATAATTGTTATTTAGATAGACAGATAAGTTAATACGTGGACTAAGGCCAAATCACCCTATACAGGGTAGGCTTAAACCCCTTGGTGGGGACGTATATGCGCTGTGAGGATAAGTTGATATTTGACATTAACCTTTTAGAAAACTTTCGGTGTTAGAAGGGTAACGAAAAACTAAATTTTAAGTATACTTGTATACTTCTTGCGAGTGTTCATAAAACTCGTTGATGCGATATAATAAGATGTGTCTATTGTTTTTCTCAATGGTATCGATCGATGAATAATCCGAAAAAAAAAATCTCAATTATTCAGCCGGTTAGCATTTAACAGCTAATCTAATTTGTAAGTGTCGACTTAGCACTAAGCTACTGACAGTGCTGATTACCTTTAAATTACTTTTTCCTCTAGTTTCTTTCATCGAATACTCCATGTTTTTGCACCAAGCTTTTGTTAAATTTCATACATCTGACTCGTAATCAATGCACCATATCAATTACTCAAAGTAAAAATACGGTTGCATAAAAAGTACCGTAAGCAGTTATTCTGCAAATATTAAAACGCGTGTCATGACAGGAACGCAATTATCGCATTACCATTGGCAGCTAGTGAATGCCATTACACTTTTCATGGCGATGTTACCAGTGTTGTTATTATCTTTATTGCACTTTTTCTTACGAAGTTCGATTCGTGATCGTGATTGCACTTACAAACAAACAGAGTCATTTTGTATTGTTAGGATGATTTTATGTATTTTACTATTGGGAACTTCTTTTGAAATTAGTATCTTCGATCGATGATTTGGGTTGAATGAAATTAAAATAGTCGAGCAGGAGGTCTAGCACGAGCGCTATTTTATCGTCACGATATCGGTTAGAATGAGATGACAGTATACGATACTAAGTAAGTGCGTAAAAGATGGCTGTGTTATACCACACGAAATCTAGTTAAAAGGTCGCTCGCACTAACTATGCAGGACTAGTGGGTCACATTTGACATTAGGTATTTAAAATATCGACACATATGTATTTTTAAAATTTACTCTTCATGACGATGTTACCAGTGTTGCTATTATCTTAATTGCAGTATTTCTTACGCAGTTCGGTTCGTGATCGTGATGGTAATCTTACAAACTAACTGAATGAGCAGTATTCTTAGGTAAATTTTAGTGTATTGTACAATGGGAGCTTGTGTTGAAATCAGTATCATCGACAATTTGATTTGCAATTATTATTGCAGTCTTAGTTGGATAGCATAGGTTGAAAAAAATCGAGAAGAGTCTCATAGGTCATTAAGAAATGTAAACATTGATATATTATTATACTTTTGATATTCACTTTTGTGTCATTTCATTTTTCTATGGTACTTTTCACTCATTAATTTTGGGTTCTTTAATTGGGGTCCATTTTTGTACTACATTTTATTTTCACCTTCACTTTATCTACTACAGTATCATATTCAATCATTAAATGGGATGCACTGGCTACCCCATTTTAAGCTTATAGCCGAGCTGCAGTTAGAAATGTAGACGGTAGCGCAGGGCATCGTTGTGTCTACACCTAGCGTTATTAAGGTCGTCTTGAATTAACCCATTAAAGAGTGCAAAAATGTTGAGATATTTTTAGATTCAGGATGTAGTTTATATATCATTGGTAATACGGTATTAAAGACACGGTTGACATCTGTACTGATTCCCAGCATGTGTCCTGTAATTATATATAATTTGGGTTATCCTTACCTATCCTATAGCAAGCACGAGCGCTATTTTATCGACACGATAACGGTTAGAATGAGATGGCAATATACGATACTAAGTAAGTGCGTAAGAGATGGCTGCTTTATCCCACGCGATAACTTAACTAGTTCAAACACGGCTCGTGCTTGCCCTGGATAGTTACTGAGCAATGTCAAGGAATTTTAAGATGTACCTGGTAATTGTTAATAGAAGTTTTTCTTTATACGAGCTTCCTTCTGTATTTTCAAATCCAAGGTCATTCAAAGTGTAGAGATTGCAATCCCAGATAAGTAATTTGTGAGTAAAATTGTGACTATGTACTGTCTGAAAAATCTCTCTCGCCTTCTTCTTCTTAATAAGTTACCAAATAAAAAGTAAGGTTAAATAAATATAGTTTTAAATAGTCTCTTATGGAAGTAAGTAAAATATACTATAAAAGCAAAGCTGTATAAAATAGCGTGTATTAAAATAAACTAACTGTCAATAAATAAAAGATAATTAAAGGAAAGAAAAGTTTCGACACCGGCGGGGTTCGAACCCGCGACCTCGGCAATACGCCCCCGTGATTCGAACCCCGCCGGTGGTGTCGAGATTTTTCTTTCCTTTAATTATCTTTTATTTATTAGTAATAATCCCCACATGAGGTTTTCATGTCAAAAACATTCAAACTAATTGTCAGTCCAGGGCGCCGGTGAGTCTACGCCTAGCGGTATTTAGGTCAGCGTGCAATGACCGTGATTATTAAACAGTGCAACAGAGATATGTTTAGATTTAAATACTGAATGGGAATTATGTAGTAGATACGGAACTAGTGAGAGCAGGTTAATATAAGTGATAAAAAAAACTATAACCCGCTTAAAAATTAAAATAAAATATTGTCAACGTAGAGCTGTGGTTAAATGTACTGTATAGCTGTTTTGATTATGTTTGTATCACCAGCCAACCTCCCCTGTTAAATAGTCATACAGCATATTATACACACTACCATACCAATGTTAATATTTTTAAGCTATGCCCGTATTCAGAAAAATATGAGACACTTTAATTCATTGTACATTTACATACATACATATACTCACGGCTTGAAATACCAAAAACGGGTAACTAGAGCTTCGGAATTAGAAGTTTCACAGGCACTTTTGGAACTTGAGTAAGTACGGAGTAAGGAAATAAGTAAAACTTAGGAATTAACTCCTGCATGAGACCGTGCGATTACGCACTTAGATATTAAGGTATTTTCCCTAACTTGTATTCTATAATAACTGTATGAAAACTTAGACAGTCCATCCTGATATATCTTTAAATAATCGTTGGTGTTTGGATGCGCAGTAGTTCACAGGTTTACGTTTGCGGTCGGCTCAATAATACAACTGTACTGTGTCTGCATTGTCTCTGGCAGTTTCGAGTGTAAATTGCCATTTTACTAATATCTAGCTCCCGCCTAACCGCAACATGCGGTTGTAGTTTTTATTTGTGGTAATGGGAAGTTCATGAGTAACGTTTTTAAATAAATGTTTTGATATTTGCGAAAAAGCAACGGATTCGCTAATGATTACTTACTCAGAAAGTTCCTTTTCTTTGGTTTTATTTTTTCTCACTGTCGGCTTGAAACAGCACTGCGGCTAAGAGAGATACAGAACGGCTAACTTTTCCTTAACAGTACTAAAAGAAAAGAAAAGATATATTTTTATTTAGCACAAACATACCATAATATAAACGTTTACAACTAAGAAAGGTTATGCTAAATTGGGCCCACAATAAGTATTTTCTGATTTGTGTATGTTTATAGTATACTTACACAAAATCACTACTTCACTTACCCTTCCTATGACAGTTCTGATGCTTGCAACATAAAGTAGCATTTGTCATCTGGTATTCCCATGATCACGCCACATATTATCATCTGCTTTAAAGATCAGAATAACCACTGTTTCTTATACAGGAGCATTCCACCGTCACGTACAGACAAATCGTACTCAATTTTTGACCTTAATAATGATATATTTATTTATTGACTTGTTTAAAGTAGTTTGAATATATTATATCTGTCGAAGACCATAACAATCTTTGACCCGTACAAAAAAAAATACAGTGAAATCCATTAGTTATGTCATAAAACAAAATCAAAGTGCCGTCACGTACTGACAGCCAAAGTCAACCAAGGTTCTTGATGGATGACGAGAAGTTAATTTTTCAGCGAATCTATAAAGCTACGTGCAATGTTATCTTTGAAACAAATATAGTTTGATAACTAAGCTAGGCAGTGAAATAATAAAAACATAAGAAAAGAAAGTTTAGATTTTTTTATAAATTTTATTGTTGTGTCACGTACACCTACACCTTGCGTCACGTGTGAAATTTTGTACGAAACAGTCAATATGAAATCAACATTTTTACCTCAGCCTTGCAGTGTTGCTTGCATTTTGCTATATTTCCGTCTGTTTCTATGCAGTGGATGTTAGAAATGCCTGTAACCGCTTTAGTATTAACGTAGTAGTTGCAGTTTAAACTTATTTCGGATATTTCCGTCGATGAGACATAAAATAATATAATAAAATTATTTCGCGGTGATTTTGGCATTGCTGCGAGTGCTTTGTGGACGGTCTTAGCCAATATCTGTTAAATTTTGTATGGAGAAGCTATATTTCCTGAAAATGAGAAACTTCGGTAAACGTTAGAATTTTGAGCCTGTTTTTTAGCTCGTGAAAGTCTCTTTTTGTTTCTGTTTTCTCGTTTTTCTGCTTCTAGATCACGTTTTGATGACTGCTGCTGTTTATTTTTTCGTAGATCTCGAATTCATTTTGTCTCACTAGCGGTATAGTTTGGATCCTAAGCCTTTCTCTTCTCACGAAATTTTCTCATAGGACTCGCACTTGTTTATCGTGGTTTATCAGATATAATGTCGCAAATAGATGCTCTTGTAGCAATAAAAGTAAAAACATTAGATAATATCCCAAAAGTTGGTAAGAAAGTACAATTATAGTGACCTGACAAATTCGCGTTACGTACAGACATCCAATCCTTGTGCACTATAAGAGTAAGTAAAGATGTAACTATAAATCTTTTGGTATAAAATCATTGGAAGCACCAAGTTAGCTTTATTAATTAATATATTATTTGCTTGAAAACATCATTGAACTTATAAACTTAGTACATATCAAATAGCCTCACGTACAGACACTCAAACTTGCCTAATTTTGGAGTCCAATTACAACAAATTATATCAATTTATGACAAAATCTAGAATCTGGCGTCGTTTAAAGGAGGGTAGTTATTTATCTAGCAATCACCGTTTAAAAATCTGTTTCGATTGTGAAAGTTAAGAGTATACTGTTTCAAAAAATATATACAAACATATAGAAATATGAAGTTGGTATATCATCAAAAACTTCCGTATTTTCGTGGAATGCTCCTACAGTGTTTTCGTATATTTCGTTTCAAATACAAACAAATGTAAGCCTATTCCAAACTACAACCTAAAACATCATGTCTTCAAAACGTATTGTGAATACGTTTACAGTTATCACCATAAAGAAACCATACGTGTGTAGAATCGAAGAGCAAGCATTACTAATGATTGGATGTATGCCAGAGCGTTTGATGGTTCGAAACACTCATTTGACCTCCATTTATGATATTGTGGTGCTTTTCAATAGGAGACAGATCATTTGTATGCGTTGGGGCTGTTAGTGACGCATCGTCCGGTCTTCTCTAAGGTTCTATGGGTATACTTATGGTTATGACTTTCTTATCGTACTCTAATGTGGTTACGCCGTTAAGTTTGGAATGAACCAAAGTAGTGAATTATGATATATAAGAAGTTACTAAAGCTGTCAACGGTATAAAAGAAAATAATATTAAGTAATTCTACCATAGCACTACTTTGACCATTTGGTTGATATCCATGTTTTTCTGGATGTCTATCTGGATTGCTTTCTTTTTTCATCCTACTAAGAGTGAGATATCACCAGAGATGTGTGTGGAAAATGTGTTTTTAATTAGTGAGAGACCAACAGACAACGAAGCCTTATCAATATGTTTTCGTGTTACCCGTTTGGTACCGAATCCTAGAAAGACAAGCGTGTGATGGATGTATGGTAAGATTGATCTGTGTGAATGGATATGCTTAGCCCGATGGGAATAAATGACGTGAATCAAAAGAAGTAAGCTAAAACTACCCGCCATTTATTTAATTTACTAATATTCACTTATCTTCGTAATAACCGAAGTCATTAGGCGTCTTGTGAGGTTAGTCACCTGGGATATTCATTAGTGTAAAATGATATTGAGACAAGCATTTTATGATGTTTTGGATAAAAACTACATTACAGTGTGTTGACCTTCATGTTTGCTCAACTGCGATTTACTATGAATAGGCAAGTTAATTAAGATGTCAGGTTATTTTCTAAATTTGCAACTATACGCAATTTTGTAACAATGCTCTGTTCGAAAAAATGAAATTTAAAATATGAAGCGGGTCCGTCGGACCACAAATTTTGATTTACCAGTGGCACATCACAATCACCTACTTAATTCACATTGGGTTAGGCAGAAACTTTTGATCGCCTCTTTGTACGATCCTGGCAAACCTCTCAAGACTCGTTAACATTCAACAATGTTTCATACAGGCCCTTTTATTCTTACATACTACTCACGGTTATAAATCCCTAGAAGGGGTAGCCAGAGCTAAGGAATTAGAAATTCCTCAGCCACTTTTGAAAAGTTGAGTGGTTTTATATAGGTACCTTCCTAAATTTACTATCGCCTCTCCTCTCTATGTGCACAAACTACCTTTTCTATATTATTACAATATCATCTTTCATACCGTACCTTTCACGAATCAAAATATGCCAAACTCTATCACGTAACATTCATTTGTTTAGAGGGACATTACCACTTCTGCATTCAACCCGCTACTTTTTCCAACATTCGCTTGTTGCTTGTCTACCCAATGCCAGGGTTCTCTTCTCTATAAGAAAAAGCCAGAACTCTAGCTTCTAGAACATTCCACGGTTTTCTATCTACATGAAAGTGATCATCTCACCCACTAATAGAACCAAGGGGGCGTGACAATAGTTTGCGGCCAACATTAGTATGGAGTAGATGTATGCGAGCTCTAGATAACGGTTCACATGTGTTGCAGTTATTTACACGTGCTGCGGTGAATTTTGACGACTCCTTTGAGGATTCGATTGGTAGACATGATCGGAATTGGTTCATAAGGTGTAGGTTTATTTGAGGATACATCTTAGGATGTGTTATACCTCTTTATAGTGGTTGGTGGTTAGAGGTGAACTCTGTCAGACCCCTTGGGATAATTTTAGAATAGTATGGATATTAAAAATCCTCATTGTTTAGTCTTACAAGTGGTCACCCATATGTACTTAAGATACTTACAAAAAATTAATCCCATCAGTTAAGCCAGGAGCTACAACAACATTTCACGAGAATAATATCCACTAGATTTAGATGAATTCTTTATATTCGTAAAAATGCATGATATGTCACGTTATTTATTCGTGATGTAATCCCGAATTCCTGAAAAAATAATGCATGCAGTTTGATCAAAGCTGAGAGATTCCTATAGGTTATGGTTAATCACTTAATTTTGTACTCGCGTTATTTTCTCTTGTATGTATTATTTCTTCAATAGAATAAAAGTCTAGTCTACGTCTACACTTATATTATAAAGAGGAAAACTTTGTTTGATTGTAATGAATAGGCTTAAAAGTACCACACCGATTTTGCTCCTAAGACTTGGAAACAGAAGCAACATAGGCTCATTATCATCATAACGCTAAATATCGTAGGGGACAAGCAGTGACAATACTTAACACCATCCATGCGAAGCCGGGGCGGACCACTAGTATTTTATAAAAATATTCAAAATTTCTATCTTTTCAGCGCGCCGCCATGTTCAACTTCATCAAGAAGACGACAGCGCTGGCTGGCGGCGACGGCGCGGCTGTAGAGGAACGTGACGGCGAGAAAGAGAGGAGGAAGAAAGAGAAGAAGGAACGGAAAGAGAAGGAGAAACGGGAGCGGCTTGCTGCTGGTTTAGATGAACCTATGAGGCTTGAAGAGGTGAGATTTTCATTGAGTATTTATTTATAGCTTAAAGGCTATGATTCCAAAAAAGGTGAAACTTTGGAATACAATTTTTCATCAGCCACCTTTTGAAGATTAAGCGGGAAAAATAGTCATTAGAAAGATCTACTGAGATGCGTTTAAATAATATCAATCCCACATAAAAAGGAGAGGGAGTTGTTAATTCTAATCAATTCTATTATAATATTTCTGTGCTTTGTAAGCATCAGTTGAGTTTTTTTTAATTAGACGATTAATCATCATAATCGTAGTCAGGTCATGTTCACTGTCGGACAGAGACCTCCCCCAAAACTATGACGACCGGCGGCCCTGCACTGTCTTAATACTCCTAATACACACTACGCACTGTACAGAAATTCGAGATATTTCATTTCGCTTTAATCTTACAAACTAAAATAACCGAACCCCGAACATTGTAATTTTAAATCTAAATCAAGTTAGTCTTTGGCATTTAAAGACAAAGTATAGCACTCAATGGTATATAGGTCGATGCGACATAGCCTTAATCTTAATTAACAATCATCTTGTACAATAAAAATGCAGTAAACTTCCAGTACCCCATAAACCAACGCACATAAATGAAATGTCCTGTATTAATCACAATAAATCGCGCGCATAATCGACCTTGGCTTAGTTCGGTCTAATATGTTAATTCGGTTAGAGTGAAATGACGACTCGAATGACAGCAAGGTCAACGACATCGATACACTTACATTCTATTAATACTTGGTTGGTCTAGAATGTATGTATCTGCGGCGTTAGGGTCGCAAGTTTTTATGTTTCATCTACTATGTCACAGTGTTTGTAATTAAACTGTTCTGCTGCTATTCTTATTAAATACATACATACATATAGTCACGGCTGTTAATCCCAAAAAGAGGTAGCCAGAGCTTCAGAGCTAGAAACTCCTCAGACACGTTTGGAAGTTGATAGGGGACATGATGGTAGAAATAAAGTATCGTTGGTTATAGGTTTCCAACCGCATCGCCCCAAAACCACGTGAAATCGCCCCATACCCTTAGTCGCCTCTTACGACACCCGTGGGTAGAAAGGGGTAGTGGTATCTATTATATATTGTGACATAGGCAATAATATCATTATTAGACGTCCATTGCTGGACATAGGCCTCTTCCAAAGATTTCCACAAAGCTCCTGTGCTGACCTTATCCATCGGTTATCCTCGACGTTCACAAAGTCTGAGGGGCAATGCAACTTTAACTGATCCAATATTGAAAAGCTTGCCCCCTTAAAATATGTAGGAGGCAGTGTATCTTCTATCACAGTTTTTACAATTGTCGCGTGCTGAAACAGAGAGTTTTAGGGATATACTAACTAAATTTTATAATTTGCAATGAAAAGTAAATCTCTTTAAATTTGATTTGTGTGTGTTATCGCCTACAAGTACCAAATTATGATTTTAATTCAATGACGTATTTATAATGTTTGGGTGAACGGTAAAGAGCTTCTTTAAAGTAACTCTTCTTCAAAATGTAGTGAGTTCAAATGAACTCAGTTTCATTTTGCAATAGGTCGAAGTGGATTGCCAAAGATGGTCTGGCATTTGACATATTTTGTGGCAAATATCATGGGAAGCACGACTCTTATTGCTAATCCATATTATTCATATTTGAAAATTGTCAATGGTAGTAAGTTAAAGTTGCACTACGCATTCGCCCGTGATTGTGTGTAATTTGTTTGCGTGAATTGTGTTATATTGTATGCTGTAGGGTTATTTATTTAGGTGTCATTGTCACAAATATAGGACTGACTGAAAACCAGTGTTATGAGGTAAAACTCATAACAATATACTGAGTCAGAATCCTATTCGTTGCTGTGCATAGTTTTTAATTTATGTTTTAAGATTTTTAAGTTTATTGTGTTCTTTTGACATGTTTTATGTTTTTTTTATGTAGCAGTAATTTAATTTGCAGCAACGAATCAACATTTTCTTTTCTTTTTTTTCATTTTACTAGCTACGTATTCAAGCCGCTTTAAGGTCGTCAAGGATCTGGCTTTTTACTTGGAATGTACTTTGATAATTAAAATGAACTTTGATCCTTTATATTACAATGTTCTTCCTACTCAACTTCTAAAAACGGCTGAGAAATTTTGAGATATCAACCTTTGGCACCCCTTAGCACAATAGATACAATGGATCACATGATTACTTTTATTATGATTAGATTAATGTTAAAAGCTTATCAAAGCTGGTCATAGTCCTTAGCCTTTTGCATATATTTAGCCTTATTCTTAGTGACAGGGAATTATTTCCTAGTGTGTTTGTACCCTAGTCGTATATATTGCAGTAAAGTTCGTGTTATGCGAGGTATAGTAAAGTTTATAATAGCGTCAAAAACTGACCAAGATACACAGCACAACATTATTCTTGTATTTGACACAACATTCTATTGTTCATTGTCATAAAAACTTTGATAGATAATAAAATAACCTTACGATTGAGTGAAGTAAAAATATATCATCTTATCCATGAACATAGCAAATGTCTTATAGAAATAGACAACTTCTTAAAATATGGTTGTGAACTTTGTCCCTATTATTGTACCTACTCTTAAGTTATTGAACTTACTTGATTTATTATTTTTGAGCACCTGCCCGGCTAGTACGAGAGGTGTTTAAACTAGTTATCGCGTGGGATAAAGCAGCGATCTCTTACGCACTTACTTAGTATCGTATACTGCCATCTCATTCTAACCGTTATCGTGTCGATAAAATAGTGCTCTCGCTTGCTCTTCTGTGCTCTCTCATACCTGAAAATCATTCATAAGATTGGAGGATATAGTATAGATGTATGACGATGATATGTGTAGAGAGTAAGTATAGATGTTTGAAACGTCTATCTGTGAGTATATATATGGCTTCATCGTAAATGAGAGTTAGCAAGAACATTACAATTAATAATTCCTCAGCCACTTTTGGAAGTTTAATGGCGAAAAGATTGTGAGATAGTTTTCCAGCCACATCGCTACAAAATAACTTAAAATAAATTCAAAATCCTAAGATGCCTTTTACTCTTTCTCTCTTCTCTTCTCTACGCTTGTTGGAAGAATAAGGTTATTACAATTGTGAAACGTTTACACGGCATTATTTTTTATCTAAACGAACCATCATAAACTTCACAAAGACGCTGAAATGCGTTAAATATATTTTGTATATATTCAATTTAACTTAACCGTCTATGTTTGGCAACAACAAGTTTTATCACACTCCCTGTTTTTCCGTAAACAACCAATTTGGATATTTAGAATGACTATAACTACCGCCTTAGTCAATCGGTGTCCAAAAAGGCCCAAATGGCTGTGCATGATGCTGTTCTTGTTCCTACGCTTATGTATGGCAGTGACTGTTTGCTGTAGTGTCGGCTTAGAATAGCACTACCCCATTTATTCCGGTGGGTTTACGTAAGAGGCGACTAACGGTATTGGGGCTTTTTAAGGGATTTTTGGGCGATGCGGTTGGAGACCCAGCACCAACAACCTTTATTTTACCATCTTTTTCCCACGCAACTTCCAAAAGTGGCTGAGGAATTTCTTATTTCGTAGCTCTGGCTACCCCTTCTAGGGATTTATAGCAGTGAGTATATGTATGTATGTATATACAGCGTGTTAGTTTGACGGCGATTGTTACTTCAATATTAATTCGTATATTAAAGTTTAATGCTTAATATCCACCATATGAAATAAACAAAAAGATTAAAACCGCTTTAGCAGAAAAACTTACTTTCTCCATCAGATGGAAAACTGTGGTTATCTACACTAGCCTAGCGCACACACTCCTACCCGTATAATGTCTCACCCACACAGAGAACAGCGGGCGCGTCATGTGACCATCTAGCCTTGCGCACACTTGCTCGTGACCGTATAAACCGCACTATGACAGCAATGCAAAATTTCTTTGAATTTCGCGACTATGTTTGATTTTTCTTTGAACTTATCGCCGCGCCTGGTGAGGCTGTGGTCTTAGTCGCCTCGTATTTCAATCCAGTATTAAATATGGGGTAGTGTAATTCAAACATTTTCAAGTAAAACGATTGATGGATGTAAACAAAGCTAGAGAGGTTTGCCAGGATCGTACGAAGTGGCGATCGATAGTCTCTGCCTACCCCAATGGGAACTAATGGCGTGAGAATATGTATGTAAAAAATCTATCTCTATTAATTAACACCGACGATTATACCAAAACTGTCGTCCTAAATAATCAGCTACCGCTATTTTTGTTTTACTTTACATCTCTGCCTCCCCAAAGGGTAGTAACGGCGTGAGTATGTATGTAATGTATGTACTTCATGAGCGTAAGATAATAAAGTTAAAAACAAATAGAGACCCTCGAAACGATGCATTTACGTGGCATAAAATAAAGTGCGCAAGAGATACCTATTCATTCATTAACCGACATCGAAATTGGAGGAGTTCTTGGTGTTTACTAAACTCTCTCGGGGCTAAAGGGCTCTAAACGGGTGTATCTGTACTCTATCACAGTTAACTAAAGAATACGAATAAAAATAACTCACCCCGTTTTGATTGGCAGTGGCAGATCCGGGCTATCACCTTTATTTGCGCAAAACGCAGAACATTTTGAGAGTTAACATTATAAAACACCAACACTGAACTTTGCTGGTTCGTGTACGCCATATTTACTCAACACAATCACAACACAAGATACTAAAACTGAACTCACACTCCGAAAATTAATGCGAAAAATCAAAGTGACATCCAATCATAAAGAGCTTATTCCATTTGCCTGAATTCAGAACGTCCGATAGCCACAGAATCTGAATTCAGACTAGTGGAATAACGTTCAGAACGCTAGGCTTCCGATAAAGAGACAAATTTCGGCTCCTAGCTCACTAAATTTTTAGTAGCTCCGTCTCAGGAAGGTGGAATAACGTTCAGACGATTTAGTCGCCTCGCGCCCGCCACAGCGAGAGGACGTGCCAAAATTTTTCATGCCTATGATTGCAAATTACGTAAACAAAAAAAAGATAATAAAAGTTTTATAGCAGATATACATATGCTCACGCCATTAATTCCAGGGGTAGTTAGGTGGGTAGGGGTTCCATTTCATAGGGGTAGGCAGATATGTATAATTATATTCATACATACTTACATATACTCACGCTATGATTTCCGATTGGGGTAGGTAAATACATTTTATCACATACATACAAATTATATTATATTATAAATACTCACGCCATTACTTCTCATCGGAGTAGGCAGATACGTTTAATTACATACATACGTACATATACTCACGCTTTTACTTCCGCTTGTGGTAAGCAGATAATTTTAATTACATACATACATACTTAAACTCCCGCCATTTTTCCGTAAGGGGTAGGCAGATACGTATTGTTTCAAATATGCATACTTATACTCACGCCATCACTTCCCGTGGGGGTAGGCACAGGCGTATAATTACATACATGCATACATATACTCACGCCATTATTTCCAATTGGGGTAAGCAAATACGTTCAATCACATTTATGCATACATATACTAACGCCATTACCTCTCATTGGGGTAGGCTGAAACTATCGATCGCCACTTCGTACGACCCCGGCAAACTTTTATTGCTAAATATGCTTTTATTTTTAAGTCATATAGGAGTTCCCGCCTATTTAATATTTTGTGTGAAATATGACGTAAAAATATTTGGAAAAGGTTGTGTACATGAATAGGATATATGTAAGTATAGTAGCGAAAGAGATATATAGACGCATTGTGTCGTCGTTTATTAAATGAGAGTGGGATAGTCCATAAGAGAGTCCGATAGAGAGCGTTTTTTAAAAAAGGCGGGAGCAATTTCGTACGACTGCCCGCAAAATCGCGCGCTCGCGAATGATTCAGGAACTGAAATCGGTGTAGTGGAATAACAAGCGTCTGTGGCCTTCTGCGGCAGTGACTGTGAAGGACCTCCGATTTCAGCAACGATAAAAGTGTAATGGAATAAGCTCTTAAGCGGCACAAACACAATGAGCTACAAACAACTAACTTAAGAGCTTATTCCATTTGCCTGAATTCAGAACGTCCGATAGCCACAGAATCTGAATTCAGACTAGTGGAATAACGTTCAGAACGCTAGGCTTCCGATAAAGAGACAAATTTCGGCTCCTAGCTCACTAAATTTTTAGTAGCTCCGTCTCAGGAAGGTGGAATAACGTTCAGACGATTTAGTCGCCTCGCGCCCGCCACAGCGAGAGGACGTGCCAAAATTTTTCATGCCTATGATTGCAAATTACGTAAACAAAAAAAAGATAATAAAAGTTTTATAGCAGATATACATATGCTCACGCCATTAATTCCAGGGGTAGTTAGGTGGGTAGGGGTTCCATTTCATAGGGGTAGGCAGATATGTATAATTATATTCATACATACTTACATATACTCACGCTATGATTTCCGATTGGGGTAGGTAAATACATTTTATCACATACATACAAATTATATTATATTATAAATACTCACGCCATTACTTCTCATCGGAGTAGGCAGATACGTTTAATTACATACATACGTACATATACTCACGCTTTTACTTCCGCTTGTGGTAAGCAGATAATTTTAATTACATACATACATACTTAAACTCCCGCCATTTTTCCGTAAGGGGTAGGCAGATACGTATTGTTTCAAATATGCATACTTATACTCACGCCATCACTTCCCGTGGGGGTAGGCACAGGCGTATAATTACATACATGCATACATATACTCACGCCATTATTTCCCATTGGGGTAAGCAAATACGTTCAATCACATTTATGCATACATATACTAACGCCATTACCTCTCATTGGGGTAGGCTGAAACTATCGATCGCCACTTCGTACGACCCCGGCAAACTTTTATTGCTAAATATGCTTTTATTTTTAAGTCATATAGGAGTTCCCGCCTATTTAATATTTTGTGTGAAATATGACGTAAAAATATTTGGAAAAGGTTGTGTACTTGAATAGGATATATGTAAGTATAGTAGCGAAAGAGATATATAGACGCAATGTGTCGTCGTTTATTAAATGAGAGTGGGATAGTCCATAAGAGAGTCCGATAGAGAGCGTTTTTTAAAAAAGGCGGGAGCAATTTCGTACGACTGCCCGCAAAATCGCGCGCTCGCGAATGATTCAGGAACTGAAATCGGTGTAGTGGAATAACAAGCGTCTGTGGCCTTCTGCGGCAGTGACTGTGAAGGACCTCCGATTTCAGCAACGATAAAAGTGTAATGGAATAAGCTCTTTAGTACTAATACTGTTCCTTTGATGTAATGCCGACAAGCCCGCCCGACTTGTTGATACATGCAGATTTTGAATTTCGCGGCGATCGATGTTTACGAATTATGAATTTTTCTCTGAACATACTGCCGCATTCCAACGCAGTATTAACTATGGGGTAGTGTTATTCAAATTTATCATGTCAAATAATAACATGTAAAAAATAAGAAGATATTAGAAGCTAAGTTCGATTGATTACTTTACTGGCCTTGATTTGATTTGGCCGCCGGTTAAAGGTCACGGGGCGGGTCGCAGCTGTCAGCTGAGTTGCCCGCCTTGTCATCGCGTTTCACGCATACATTGAGCGTGTTGGTGTCAATAGTACTACTTTCTTAGTGCAAATTTTAACAAAATTTGAAAAAAAATAAGTGTGTTTTTTTTCAACGAATTCTGCCTCTATACGTGATAATTAATCATACTTTTCAAGGAAAACAGTCATTACAATTACACCCTGTATATGAATGTTGGGTGTAGCAGAAGAAGCATGAAAGCAGAGTGAAATTAGTAGACAGGAAAGTTATGTAAGGTTATGTGATCGTGTGAGGAATGACGTGATTGGTAAAAGGTGAGGTGTAAAAGATTAAATTTGTAAGTAAGATAGAAAAAGGAATGTTGAGATGGTTTGGGAAGATGGATGATAGAAAATTGGAAAAAGGTATCTATAGAGCTAATGTGCAAGGTAATGTTAGAAGAGGACGGCCACGGAGGACACACTTGGACCAAATTAGAGTGTGCTCAAAAAGGCAGGCGTCCGAAGTATGAAGAATAAAAGAGCATGTCTGAAAATATTGATGGATGTAGACGAAGTTAGAGAGGTTTGCCAGGATCGTACGAAGTGGCGATCGATAGTGTCTGCCTACCCGAATAGGAATTAATGGCGTGAGTATATGTATGTATGTATGTATCTCCTTCGCTGTTGATTGAACAATATAAAGGGAGATGAGGAGGAAGGATTCGTTATAAATATGTCATTTAGTAATATATTGTCTACGCATCACCTACTAGACTCTTTAACTGACATTCATGGAAATAGATGACAGTATTCCGTAGCCGTATTCGTTTAATTATAGCTGACATTGTAAGTGAAGTACAACATTCCGTGTACGTTGTATTTCAGGTCGATTACTTTTTGGTATGACATAACATTTAGAATGACTTTAAATCCGGAAGGGGTAGCTTGTATAAGCATTTCGAAACTTAGGGGGAAAATACGGTTAAATGAAGTAATGTTTCCTTGTCTATTTATATTTTCTTATTCTGAAGAACAAGTTTGGCTTTAACAGCGATCTAATCACTTACATAGTATATACCGCAGCATATAAAATAACCACACCGCCTTGGCGCTTTTGAAAGTAACAATTTTTTTTTACATGTTGTTAAGGCAACAAATGTAATTTTATTCGATTAATATTACAGCATTTTGGTTAAACCCCGTCATTCATATCAAAAATATGTTCGTTTGTACGTTACATTCATAATGCATATAACGGTGGCTAAATTAATTAAATTTAACTCACCACTGTTATGCTCCGGAGCTTTGTGAGTGGTCGACGAAGCGGCACTGGCCGGAATAGTCTCAAATATTATGTGGCGATTATGGCGTATTCGTCATGGTATGGCACGTTCATAATTTCGGAGGTCTAATGTTGTTGATGGATTTTTGTGAGTCTGATATATAACATAACATAAACGTTCACGCCGGATATACCCGAAGGGGTTGGCAGAGGTACTAATACTTCTGAACATCACGTGACTTCGTCACCTGGTGTTCAGAGTACCCACGTTTTGCTTGGACAGTGTACTCACGTGATAGGGGGTAGGCCTATCGCCGTTTTGTATGAATACACTGTCACATGACTAAGTACAACTCAGCCATGGGGGTTTCCTCACGATTTTTCCCCTCACCGTTAACAACCGTGATAAATCAACCACACATATGTCTTTAGAAAAGACAAATTGGAGTAGGCCCAACTCGGGATTTGAACACTAGTCGTTTGCACGATAATCGGTGTTCTACCCATTGAGCTATCACGTCGTTTCTGTCTGATATATCTAAACTATACAACATTGCTAAATCTAATATATAAAATATTTTTTAACAAAAAGAAAACCGACTTCATAGAAAAACAACTGAAAATAAACAATCTAGTACTAAAAAGTACGAAATAAGTTTTTTTAATTGAATATGAGTACTGTGATTGATACCTTAGCAATTTCTTTATTCCACACGCGTCAGTTCAACCTACCTAAATCTTAAAATTCTCTTAAATTAATTTGTGAGCCGGTGCCAGCCGCGATGATAAATAACTGATAATAAGAAGTGTGTATTTCGCACTTTATATACATGTAAAATGTAGGGTACCTTGTAGTTGTAGGGTAAATTGATTTTTGTACGTATTATCATTTAAAACGTTAGGCGATAGATATATATTGTTTAGATTGTAATAATCAGAGATAGATAGCAGGGTGAATTTACTTTTGTTTGTCTGGCACCGACTCAAAAATTAATTTAAGAGAATTGTAATATTTAGGTAGGTTGAACTGACGCGTGTGGAATAAAGAAATTGCTAAGGTATCAATCACAGTACTCATATTCAATTAAAAAAACTTATTTCGTACTTTTTAGTACTAGATTGTTTATTTTCGGTTGTTTTTCTATGAAGTCGGTTTTCTTTTTGTTAAAAATTATTTTATTTTACGAGTTTTAGAGATGGGTAGACCTGGCAAAGATGCCTCTCGGATGAGGAAGCGACAGTTACTGTATTATTCTTCGTATTTCCGGTATTTCTATTATAGTACGATATTAAATAGGCTCAACCATATGTAACCTTACATTGTTCTTAAAATCCTTCGAAAGGCGATGGTCTTCAATTCTACATCTCAAGAAAGACTCAAACGCTCACGCCGAATATCCCTGAAGGGGTTAGCAGAGGTAGTAATACTTCTGAATATCACGTGACATTGTCACCTTTTGTTCAGAGTACCCACGATTTATTAGGCAGTGTTCTCACGTTATACAGGGCAGGCCTATCGGCGTTTTGAACAAATACACTGTCACATAATTGTGAGTTTCGACAGTCCCCTCGATTTCCTGGGATGCCATCATCAGATCCTGGTCTCATGGTACTTTCTCGGTAACAATAACATAACAAAAGAAATGTTTAGTGAACCTGTACTTCTCTTCATAAAAGCTACGAAGAGGAGTATAAATCTAAATAGAATGTGGAAAGAACTGTTTCCTAATACCTAGTGATTGAGGATCCACACCTTCTATCATCAGCTCAGCAGCATAACAATATGATTTTCAGAAGCAAATGCCAATATAAGTTCAGAAAATATGTAAAACGCGGTACATTTGCCTATAAAATTTGAGGGTTCCCCTCGATTTCTCCAGGATCCCATCATCAGACCCTGATATCCTCATCATGGTACCAATCCGGGAGTATCTTCTTTCGAATAAAAAAATAATAATCAAAATCGGTTCATAAATGGCAAAGTAATCGGCGAACAAACATAAAAAAAAAAAAATATACCGGTCGAATTGAGAACACTCCTTTCTTTGAAGTCGGTTAAAAATTCACGTGTCACAGTGTTCTTCTTCTGCGAAACTACTGAACAAATTTAAATGAAATTTTGCATACACATTTGGTAGGTCTGCGAATAAGTTTATCACTATTTTTTATTCTCGTAAATTTAGGGTTGTACACCCCTAAAATTTTATTTTTATTTCATTGACTAGAAATTCCCTAGAAAGAATTTATTTGGCAATACAACGTTTGCCGGTTCAGCTAATAAATAGTAGTTTTTAAGTCCCTGGGTCTGGTTACCCCATTTTGGGATTTATAGCCTAGAAAGTAAATTAGAATTATAGATTATTATAGATTAGATATTAAGAATTATACATTATATATTTTGTACAAAGTGCAGTTTCATATAAGTTTTTAAAATATGTTTATAATGATAATATAAATAGAATAATAATAGAAATGTAAATATTCTGTGATGAACAGTTCTGGATACAGACTGATTTCACCATGTAATTTAATTTGAAATAATGTATTTAGTCTGTGTCTGTTGTTTGTCCAAAATAAATAAATAAACACAGTTGACCATGACCATAACCAGCGAGCTAGTACGAGCGTCCTTTTAACTAGATAACGTATCGTATAAAACAGGCATCTTTTTCGCACTAACATTGTATCGTATACTTTTATCTCATTCTAACTGACAGAATTACGATAAAACTATTCGCGTATGTATAGGCTTTCAGAACTCTTATGACCGATTTCTGAATTGAGTATTCCAGCTGAGAACAACTTAAGTATCGATCTGTCTCATTGAAATGTGAACAACTGAATGAGACAAAACGATACTTAAGTCGTTCTCAGAATTGAATACTCAATTCAGAAATCGAGCGTTAAAATTTTAGTTTCGAAGTAACTAAGTAGGAACGTAAGCAACATTTATTGATCAGTGGATAGAAGCACTTTTGCAGAGGCCTAGTGAATTCTAGCCGAGAATCGGGATCACGACTTGGGTTGTTCCAAAATTATAATGTAAACGTTGATTGTTTGTGTAAAAACATTTACTGCTTACCTTAAAGCAAAAAAGGTCAATTCAATTAATATAATACTTGTGAATATTTCAACTGTTAAAAGTATGTTGGAAGATAACAGATACACATGCAATAAATCCGAAGGAGAGGTAACCACAACTTCATTAGAAAGATCGCAGTAACGTTGGAAAGTTGAGTGGGTAAAATTTCGTAAAATAAAGGTTGTTGGTTGTGTTTCCCGGCCGCATCGCGATCGCCTTATTCGACAACCGCGTGAGGGGTAAAATTATTTGAGTTAAGAGCTTATTCCATTTGTCTGAATGAAGACGTCGGAAAGCCACAGAATCTGAATTCAGACTAGTGGAATAACGTTCAAACTGAAATTTGTGTAGTGGAATAACAAGCGTCTGCGGCAGTAACTTCGAAGGACGTCTGAATTCAGCAACGACAAAGTGTAATATAAGTAGCTCTTTAGTGCTAATATAAGCCGACACTACAAAGATATTTCCGAAGTAGGAAGAATCTGATGCATATTTTGAGACCCACGCTTTTTGGTATTTATAGCCGTGAGATGATGTAATGTACGTAAAAATTATGTGAATTTTTTGTTTTCCGACGTTCAAGTAAACATTGTATAAGCGTTTAATAAAATCAAAGGTTGAGTTTCTAAGTCTTCAGTTTATCCAATATTCCATTCATTCTAGAATTATGTCAGTGTCATGCTAAGCTTGTTAACATATAGCTGCAAACTGAGTCATTGTGATAGGTTAGGTTGTATTCTTGCTATATATGATACCTAATGGTAGGATTTAAACATTATAGGTTTGTGAAGATTTAAGCAAACAATATTACATATTTTCATATTCTTACGGCTATAAAAATGCTGTGTAGTGCCGGCTTAGAATAGCACTACTCCATTTCTTCCGGTGGGTGTACGTGAGAGGCGACTAACGGTATTAGGGCTTTTAAGGGATTTTTGGGGGATGCGGTTGGAGACCTGTCACCAAAAACCTTTATTTCACCATCTTTTCCCCACGCAACTTCCAAAAGTGGCTGAGGAATTTCTAATTCCTTAGCTCTGGCTACCTCTTCATGGGATTTATAGCCGTGAGTATATGTATGTATGTATATATGTTTAAAAATCCCAAAAATGGGAAGCCATGCTATAGCTGCAGAATTAGGAATTTTCATTCATGTCTTTTTATTCTTCATTCCTCGTACTGCCTTTGGGGCTCATTATCTGGCTTTAAATATGTCCTGCGTGGCCATCCTCTTCTGACATAACCATTTATGTTTGCTCTGTTTATCTCTTTTACCACTTTTATTTTATGTAGGTAGACGAAGCTCGAAATATTTGCCAATGTCGTTTACAGTGAAATTAATAGCATGAGATTATTTGTCATTTTCACAGTTACAGGCAAATGTGTAAAGTAATACTAAATGAATCGCTAATAGAAGTAAAACATTCGCTAGTAAACACGGCCACTATATACGACTTGATCTGTTGAAGATTGTATTTGAGTTCGTCATCATATTTATATATTTTTCAGTGCAATTTTTTATGACATTTCCATCGTTGCATTCTTCCTTAACGTTAAGAATGCATGAATTGCAGTCCTCGCGCAAAATGTTTCTTTGTTTGTGCAAAATGTTTACTGTTCAATGTGGTTTGTTTGAAGTGTGTACTTCATTTGTAAAGATCTGTACAGATTCTGTTCAGTGTTCTATCTCGTTGCGACTATGGTGAACGAGCTAATAAAATTGGCCATTATGGTGTGTTTTTTTTATTAAGTTTGGTGATCGAGAATAAAAGTATAGTAGTGCTCGTAATTCTT
This sequence comes from Bedellia somnulentella, assembly GCA_963576735.1. Lineage (NCBI taxonomy): Eukaryota > Metazoa > Arthropoda > Insecta > Lepidoptera > Bedelliidae > Bedellia > Bedellia somnulentella. The sequence goes on from OY755190.1 coordinate 10,954,698, forward strand.
AGCTATCTCTGTCTACAATCGTGCAAACATAGTGATGGAATTAATTTAGATTTTTATTGCACACACATGGTATCAAAAGACGACGAAATTATTTATTCATTAGTGGACAAACTGATTTGAGACACATTGCTATCGATTTTTATTGTTCACACATATAGTCACGATGTTAGTTTCCTAACGGTATTGGGGCTTTTAAGGGATTTTTGGGCGATGCGGTTGGAGTTTACTATCTTTTCCCCACTTAACTTTCCAAAAGTGGCTGAGGAATTTCTAATTCCTAAGCTCTGGCTACCCCATCTAGGGGTTTATAGCCGTGAGTATATTTACATGTATGTATGTATGTATGATATTAGTTCCCATTAGGTTAGGGATCTAAAGATCACCACTTTTTACTCTCTCTCTTCATCTACATCTTTTTATAAATGCTATGTTATTATTCAAACTTCAAAAACCAACAGAGGTTCGGGTTGGGCAAAAAAAGAAGGTTATAGTTTCGTCTTTACTAAAAAGATTTCAGTTGCCGTGTTGAATATTTGCCTTTAATATTTACGGACATATTATGCACAGATCAAGTTAGCCCCAAACTAAGTAAGACTTGTATTATGGGATACTAACTCAACGACATATTTAATATTTTGTAATGGACATATGAATAACATCCAAGACTAAGACACAATAATTTGTGCTCATCACATAAATGTTGCTCTCAACGGGGATCGAACTCGTAACCTCCGGACCGAGAAGCTAGTCACCTATCCACTCGGCCACGGCGGTCGTCATTTTTCTAAAGAGAGTAACCAAAACTTTAGAATAAACTTTAGTTCAACCGCTTATGGAAGTTCAGGAGGGAAACGAATATACCAACATTTTTATAGAAATTTCCTAAAACCAACATTTTAACTTAATAAGAATCTTTGTTTCAATCGCTGTATGTGCAGTCAACCGTAGCAAGTAACTATAATCTTGATTTATAATATAATACATTTATCTTTTGTCCGCAGGTGCGACGATCACTCAAATTACGGGGCAGGCGCAAGGAGAAAGAAAAACTGCCCTCCGGCATCACAGCTGATTACACGGCTTCCCTGTTTGCTCATCTTGAACACGACTCCACCTACAGCTATACATTACCCAATTCAGAGTCGAATTCTAATCTCAGCGATGATAATAACCACTTATCACCGACGTACACGCCTCACAGCTGGCAGAAGAAGGAAGGACTCAAATCGGACAGTTCAGAGACATCGCTCAATTCCTTGAACAATCCGAATAACGCCAACACTAGTCCTCGGCAACCACCGAATCTTCCGCCAGTACCACCTCGACCCCCTAAGCGAGGCATCCTCAAAGGTCCCCGGTTGAGCAATACCAGCTCAAATTCCACCGGCGACACAACAGATTTCGTCAACGGACAAGACCATAATGTACTCGCAAGAAATACTCAACATAATGAAATAACTTTCGGCGTTCCACCATCGAAGAGTACATCTTCTAGCGATGAAATTCAACAGTTCCAAAATTTTACCAAAAAAGTGATTCACAGTCCAATAGAAAGTAATTATTATAAAAACTCCAACAATCCAACAAATGCTCAAGACGGTGACGAGGTCCCAAAGACCAATGGAAATAGCTACGTTGGTATTACATCTACATCACCAAGTGCTGATTCTCTAACGGATACAACTACAAACTCCTCATTCGCGACTCCGCCATTTTCTACATCGCCGATAGGAGAATCGCAAGGCTTTCATCGTTGGTCCAAGATCAGCGCATTCGATGACGTTTATCTTCCTTTACCGGAGGTTTCACCCGTGCAGTTACCAAAACCGCGCTTCTTGACTATACAGCGACAAAAAGCGCCTAGAAATGATTTCGGATTTAGTCTTCGACGGGCTGTTATTCAAGAGCGTGTAGCTATAGAACAAAATGGCCACGCTGAAAGTAACAGAGTATGCAATGGTGATGCCAAACCAAATGGTGTTAATGGTGTGGCGGATAAAGTAATCTACAAATCTGTTGTGTTGGCTGAGCCAGGTTCTTATCCTGGTGCGAGTGAGACAGGTCTACTGCCAGGTGATAGACTATTGGAAGTTAATGGTATACCTGTGGAAGGCAAAAGTCGAGAGGAGGTTATTGATCTTATCAAAAGCAGTCAAGATTCGGTTACAGTGAAGGTGAGTTATATTTCTATCTATCTTTATTTAATTTAAGTAGGTAACCTCTCTTACAACCATGATTTTCACCAACTTATAACATATTTAACTCTCTAGGTATCCATGCCACTTATGTCTAAATATTTACTTTACTAGTTTATTTCAAGTTTTGTCAATGCTGACAATTAAGCCATTAAAGATTATATTGGTAGCTTAAAAATATAATCAGTGATTTTGGGTAACTGTCTAAAGTGAGAGTTTAATAAAAATAGGTTTCTATTCCGTACCGAATATTTTATGCAGTAAGTATAAAATTGGCCAAATATGTATGTTAATTTTTCACGAAGTAAATTTTCACTTAATTATTAGACTAGTATTAGTAGACTAAGTAGGAATATTAAGTGTGAAATTGTGTGTGAAAGGCATGTATGTAAAAAATGATGATTGTAAATGAAGCGAGAGATTTTGGCAGAACCTTGCAAAGTGGCTATATTAAGGATATATTTTACTTAGTACTTCGAAATTTCTTGAAGACATTTAATTTTGGGTAATGTGATACGCATATTACCGACTGCATAGACTGCCTCTGTTGGTTAACTAACGGCTGTAGCGTTTGGTATCGGGTTTGATATCCGAGGTTTATCTGAATTTGGTTAACCTGAATTTACGAAAATGAAGATGAGACCTAGTGCTTCGAAAATTACTATAAGTCTTAGTTCCGGATGCCATCGCGGTAGTGGTTGATATACGGGCAACCGTCCGGAGATAAACACGCATATAATAGTTTTAGACGTAACTTATATTTTTCCATCTAATTAAAATAAGAAATAATTAGAATTTTTTTTTTCTTGTTCATCAAAACCTCCTGTGGAGACCACCAATAGATAAGGGATAAATAAAGGAAAGAAAAATTTCGACACTAACGGGGATTGAACGCACAACCTCCGAGTATGCGCCCCCGTCGCTCTGCCAATTGAGCTATAGTGTCAATGGCGTCTAGTGCGAAATTGTTCTTTCATTTGTTTCTTTTACACTTTTTAAGTAGTGCGTTTCTTACCTCCGAATTTTTAGAAATTTGGAAGGCCACTTGCCTACCTCTATTTATCCTTTATTTATTTAAAATACACCAATCCAAGGTCTGCCGTGCCGAGGGATGCGTGGCCAGGGGTGAGCCTGGTCTCTAGCGTGCCGCCGTCCCGGAGCTTGGTGCACTCCGGGTACTAAATAACCTTACCTAGTCAAGCGGGGCTCTGGCTAGGCGGACAGTTCATTTCCCTTGCTTTTCGTGGGGTCCAAATGTGTTTTCAATCAAAAATAAAACACGATGGCGGCGATATGGCTCGCCACCTATCACGCCGTGGTTCCTCGCGGGGCGAAAAGTGGGCTGAAGAGACCCGCTTTGGTACGATGAATGTGTGTGGAGGGATGCATGAAAAATTAGATGAAGTATGTTTGATTATGGAAGAAAGAAACCTAGATTTTCTGTGTGTAAATGAAACGAAGCGCAAGGAAAAAGAGGTTTCACAACTTGGCCCATTTACAGCTATCTGGTCGGGAGTTGCCGAGAGTGACAGAGCTTGCCAAGGCGTGGGACTTCTAATATCTGAAAGGATGGCTAAGTGCATGAAAGATTATGCATGTGTGAGTCCAAGGCTCCTATGGATAAAGGTGAAAGTGGGGCTGGTCCGGATGCGCATAATTTGTGTGTATGCTCCGGACATGTCCAAATCACTATCCGAGAGGGAGGAGTTTTGGAATTTGTTAGACGATGTTGCGAATGGGTGTGATCAGAATGAGAGAATTGTTATGTTAGGAGATTTTAATGGTTGGGTTGGGGTGTCACGCAACGGTTGTGAAAGAGTTTTAGGAAAGTTTGGTGGTAAAAGAGTGAACGAGAATGGGGAGAAAGTGATTGATGTATGTTTGGGGAGGAAACTTTGTGTTACGAACACGTTGTTTGAACACAAAGATATCCATATGTATACTAGACAGAGGGGAAGCGAGAGAAGTATGATAGATTTTGTGATAGTGGATGAAAGGCTAAGAGCAAAGGTTGTTGACACCAGAGTCTACAGGGGCATTAACGTTGGCACAGATCACTTCCTCGTGATATCACGATTGAGGGGACTGGGCAAGCGTTGGCGTCACAGGGCCAAAGTGTCAACAACTGAATTTGCGAGAATAAAAGTGGAGAAATTGGAAGAGGATGAAAGTATTAGAGATGAATATATGAAGAAATTGGACGACAGGCTAAGTTGCGTGGAGATGAAGGATGAATTGGAAATAGAAGAAGTATGGGATGTGCTCAAATCGTCAATGATTGAATGTGCGACGGAAGTATGTGGATTGAGTAAAAGAACAAATAGACCACCAACAAGTTGGTGGGATAAAGATGTGAAAGAGGCAGTTGGAGATAAGAAGAAAGCTTGGTTAGATTTACTAGCGATTAAAGCTAGTAAACGAATGGATGCGAGAGTAACCGATGATGTAGTGAAGAATAGTGAAGATGAATATAAGAGAGTTAAGAATGAGGTTAAGAAGAAAATAGAAAAGAAAAAGCGTGATTTGATAGAATGGTGTGAGAGGAAACTCTCTGATAATTTCCGGAATAACCGAAAGTTGTTCTGGAAATATATCCGGAAAGAAAAGGGAGTTTCCCAAAACACGAGATGGAAGAAGTAGTATAAGACGAGTATGGAAGAACTATTTTGAGGGACTCTTTGAAAAAGAGGATTCACCTATTTCTTCGCCAATTGGCAGCAATGTTGACTGGAATGAGGCATTGGGTGACAGTAGTGACAGTGAGATTAGTATGGAAGAAGTAATGAAAGCATTGAAAAGTATGAAAGTAGGGAAAGCGGCAGGGTATGATAGGATAAGTATCGAAATGCTGAGGGCTGGTAAAGGGTTGGTGGCTTCCTGGCTGTACTTCCTTTTTCAAAAGTGTTGGTCGAGTGGTAAAGTACCACGAGATTGGTGCAGGGCAGTAATTGTGCCCTTATATAAAGGAAAAGGGTCACACCAGGAAGCTAAAAACTACCGCGGAATCAGCCTACTCAGTGTTGTCGGTAAATTGTATGCAAAGGTATTGATTGAAAGAGTCATGAATGAAACAGATGACAAAATTTGGGATGTGCAAGCAGGATTTAGAAAGGGAATGGGATGTATGGATCAAATCTTCTCTTTAAGGAGCATCACTGAAAAGTTCTTAGCCAAGAATCGAAAGGTGTATTGCTCCTTCATAGATTTAGAGAAGGCGTATGATAGGGTGGTAAGGAAGTATTTGTGGGAGGTGTTATCCAAGTTCGGCTTGGGGAGCCAACTTATACGTGCACTGGTATCACTCTATGAGGATTCTAGTGCATGTGTAAGAATAAACGGGGAAAACACAGACTGGTTCGGTATCTCTAGGGGTGTCCGACAGGGATGTGTAGCTTCTCCGTGGCTCTTCAACTTGTTCATGGATGACTGTCTGATAGAGTTGCGTGAAAGTGATTATGGACTGAGAATGGGTGGATTCGTCATCAAATGCCTCTTATATGCTGATGATCAAGTGTTACTTGCATCGTCGGTTGAGGAGTTGCAAGAGATGATGAATATTGCATGTGCGTCGTTTGAAAGAAAAGGAATGAGAGTAAATGTGGATAAAACCAAAACCATGGTTTTCGAGAGAGAGGAGAATATGACTGAATGCGTGATTGAGATCAATGGTAAGAAAGTGGAACAAGTGAAAGAGTTCGTATATCTGGGAAGTTTGTTTACTAGGGATGGAAAGTGTGATGAAGACATTGAAAGAAGAGTAAAAAAGGGTAATGCGGTAAATGGAGCACTGGATAGTCTCATGTCTAGTCAATCGGTGTCCGAAAAGGCCCGAATGGCTGTGCATGATGCTGTCCTCGTTCCTACGCTTATGTATGGCAGTGAATGTTGGGTGTGGCAGAAGAAGCATGAAAGCAGAGTGAACGCAGTAGAAATGAGATCCCTCAGAAAAGTTTGTAATGTAAGGTTATGTGATCGTGTGAGGAATGATGTGATTCGTGAAAGGTGTGGTGTAAAAGATGATATTGTAAGAAAGATAGAAAAAGGAATGTTGAGATGGTTTGGGCACATAGAGAGGATGGATGACAGTAAAGTGGTGAAAGAGATATATAGAGCCAATGTGGAAGGTAATGTTAGTAGAGGACGACCTCGGAGGACACATTTAGATCAAATAGAAAATGTGCTCAAAAAGGCAGGTGTCCGAAGTACGAAGAATAAAAGAGCAAGTATGAAAAGATTGATGGATGTGAATGAAGCTAGAGAGGTTTGCCAGGATCGTACAAAGTGGCGATCGATAGTCTCTGCCTACCCCAATGGGAACTAACGGCGTGAGAATATGTATGTATGTATGTATGTTATTCAAAATAAAAATATATATAATTTGAATGTTTTTGTTCATGAAAACCTCATGTGGCGACTATTACTAATAAATAAAGAATAAATAAAAGAAAGAAAAATTTCGACACAGGTGGGAATCGAACCCGCCACCTCGGGTATACGCCCCCGTCGCTCTGCCAATTGAGCTACCGTGTCAATGGCTGCCTGTAAAAATATATAAATTACTTGCTCTCCTAAAGGTCCAACCGATAGCAGAGCTCTGTGAGTTGTCTCGAAGAAGGGCAGCCGACGGAGGTATCGACGTGGACTTGGATGACAGCAACGTGAGGGGAGGCACCCTCAGCAGGTCTGGCAGCAGGAGGTTCAACAGTAACAGTACACAGGTTAGTGGATTATAAAAAAAAACTGTTGATTAAGTGTAGATGGATAAAGAAAAACGTTTATAGGCTCATCAGAACATATTACAGTATTAATTATGAACCTGTCTCTCAAAAAAGAGATGATGAATAAGTTGTTAGAGTGTGAAATGACTTGCGTGGCGTTGTGGTTAGGAGACTAGGTTCGGAGCTACACATGCATTTTTACTCCTTTCATGGTTTACATCTGTGGTCGAATTGAGAATGGATTTATTATTGTTTGTCATTTATACTATTTGTCTTCATACTTTCTTTGCCGTGTAGTGTCGGCTTAGAATAACACAACCCCATTTCTACCCGTGGGTGATCGTAAGAGGCGACTAAGGGTATAGGGGCTTCTTAAGTGATTTTTGAGCGATGTGGTTGGCGACCCGTCACCAAAAACATTTATTTATTATTACCACCTTTTCCCCAACAACTTCCAAAAGAGGCTGAGGAATTTCTAATTCCAAAGCTCTGGCTACCCCGTTAAGGGATTTATAGCCGTGAGTATATGTATGTATGTATGTATTTGTCTTTAGTAAGGTAGGTATTATTTTGCAATTTCCATAACTGGACGACATATAGTATACTTGATAGATTAATTTCATTTCTTGAGTGTATTTCATGTTGAAATATTATTGATAATGACAATTTGGTCGCATTTATTTTTTATTTTTTTTATTGACGACGGTGGTTCATTATTACCACCTTTTCCCCAACAACTTCCAAAAGTGGCTGAGGAATTTCTAATTCCAAAGCTCTGGCTACCCCGTTAAGGGATTTATAGCCGTGAGTATATGTATGTATGTATGTATTTATCTTTAGTAAGGTAGGTATTATTTTGCAATTTCCATAACTGGACGACATATAGTATACTTGATAGATTAATTTCATTTCTTGAGTGTATTTCATGTTGAAATATTATTGATAATGACAATTTGGTCGCATTTATTTTTTATTTTTTTTATTAACGACGGTGGTTCACCTGACTGGTTATGGCTCTTTAATGTGTTTATTTATACTGGATTTTCTCAAAACCTACAAAATATTATAAATATTTTGCAATGGATTACAGTAAAACAAGGTTACCATAATTATTATGCTAAAGAAAAGAATAAACAGAAGCTATTGGTTAGCTTCTGTTTATTATTTTCCCTTAATTGGTTAATCTATACGATTCAAAACAATAATATCGCCAAAGTAAATCCGTGGGCGTAGGAAACGAAGGGCATACAAACATGCATAATGATAAAAGTTGATTGAACTCGGAAGTCGGTAGCGATTCGGATGCGATGACCTCGATTACCGAATCATCTTTGAAGATTTTATTTATATTAGTAGAAGACATAACGGAACTGTATTATGTTTCAAGATCAAATAGAAGTGTTATAGGCGGGAGTCAGAAGTGAGAATAATGAAAGAATAAGTTTGTAGCTGTGCATGCAACCCTTTATCCCTCACCGTTATCAACCCTTATAGTTAACCACACATATGTCTTTAAAAAAGACAAATTGGTGTAGGCCTGACGGGATTTGAACACTCATCGTCTGCACGATAAGCCGTGTTCTACCCACTCTAAGCCATCACATAATTAAAACATTGCTTAAATCTCTCGAACGAGTTATTACAACATTGAATCCATTGCGAAGTGGGACTGTTAAAAATGACTGATTTGAAAGAGTCTAGATCCTTTGTATACGATAGAGCTTAGCTCGGGACTGTATGAAAAGATAGTCTTTGTGTTCCCCACTACGAACCAAAATGGCGACAATCAAAATGTATTCCATGCCATTTTGGACTGAATCTTAATTGAGGCCGAATTCGACATTTAAAAATTTTAAGCGCACTCAGCGAGTGAGCACTATTCAATAACATTTTTATTCTCCTCCCCTCATAGATAAACGCGTGAGTCTGCAAACTAAGATGTATTGCCATTGACAGCACCCACATAATGGAAATGACCACACCCCAATAATGCATTATCTGATAATAGCCACAGCTTCTGATGCCACGCGATAATAAATCCTATTTCAAGGCAATAACATTGTTTGTAATCGTTAAATTTTTAATTGTTCCACAGAAATATATTCCTTATATTTATGGGCTTAAAAGTTATAGCCTTAACAAGTTTCTGAGTCATCGTGTTCATTAGGGGAGGTCAGTTTTGTTGATAAATGGGAAATAAATAAAGATACCGTGAAATTGGTTTTCTGTTTGGCGTTTCTCATCTCATAGTATAGGTATTCCCTAGGCTATGAGTCTATTAGAGATGTGTGAGGATAATGGGGATTTTAAGCACCAATAGAATCGCATCATTTACCTGTGTCATGCTGAGACGAGGCGAGGTCTATCACTTTAAACGCATACACTGATGTATGACTTACCGCATGTAATATACAGCTTAGCCATGTGGGATGTGGGTTTCCTAACAATTGTTTCCCCCAACGCATATATATGAAGAGTACAGGGAAATATGATCAAAGTCAACCAAAATCATTTTTTTAGTTAAGACTGCCATCTTGTCGCTTAAATGTTATATTGCTCATGTCCTTATCACAAACACGATATAATTGATCACAGTCGCTAAAATTAAAAGAACATTTTTTGCATAAAGTTTAAGAGTGATCGAAGTCTCAACAAAAAAACATAAAATAGATCATAGTCTTGGGACTTTGATTAATAATAAAAGTTTTGACAGTGACGTTTTGTGATGTTGTTTGTTGATCATTTTGTTTAGTTTCTATTAGACTTTGATCATTTATAAACTGTAAGTTGGAGATGTCTTGAAAAATAACTTACACAAGTGTCTTATCACAATGTTTTTTGTATGTTTTTATTAAAAACTGTTGGTAAAATGACTGAAGTTTAGTTTGAGTTACATAGGATTAGTTTTTATTACTTTTTTAAATAAAAAATAAGTCTTAAAAGTTAAATACTCGTTGTATTTGGAATCAATCAAAAGTGACTCTGATCATTCTTTCCCTGTACTCTTCATATGGATTTAGCAAAATAAAAATTGCCTTGCCAACTCGGAATTTTAACATCCATTTCTCTGCTATATAGGCGATGATTATAATCGCTAGCTACGAAAACACTAAAGATGATGAAACACACAATGATGAACAAATCATCACTAATACATCCCCAGAGTCTTAAGTAGTTTGTACACACTCAGAAATAGATGGACAAGTACTATTCCTAGATCTAAAAAAAACTCACCTCATACAAACTAACCACTTCAGACATGTGAAAACTACTTTCCTCCCCAAACTATCCAGCACAGAGGGTTTGTCTTCTGCCTACGTCGAGTGCCAGGGGTAGAGAACAATAGCGCTATGAGGGTACTTAGATGATTATGTGCTCAGTCTGACTTTGATGTGCGTTGGCCTCGACGAGGTTATTGGTCGCTAATTTTATTATTGTTATGATTTTCTGACTTTTATTTTTGCGAATTCATATTTAAAGAAATCAATAGTGTCGTAAAAATGGTTGGACATGTAGACACGGACCCTGCAATTGGACATAAGTATGTGTAATACATCAAACATATTTTCAAAATAAAACAATAACGTTGCTAAGACGGTACGACCAATAAGTATTTCATACTGTTTATATATCATTTGTTAGAGGTAATGACATAAAACATGTTTTTAATAATCTCTTTTGCAATTTCGCATTATTCCCATTCATTATACAAATATAGCTTAGACGCAAAATTGATACCATAACATCTTAACGCCTTCGGATACTTTTACTGCAATATTCCGATGATGTGTTATGGTGTTCGACAATATTATTCGTTTCATGTTGAATTCATTTGCTGGCTGTTTGAAAAAATATTTGCGTGTACTCCATACTATATTTCATTAAAGTATGGACATGTTAAATAGAAAAGTATTTTCTATAAAACTCGTACGCATATACGCACGGCTTTAACTCCCAAAAAGAGGGGTAGCCAGAGCTTCGGAACAAGAAAATCCTGAGCAACTTTCGGAATTTGAGTGAAGAAAAGATTATATTGTAAATAGCTACCTACCTACTTACGACACTCATCGAAGATGAGTAGAGAGGAGAGAGATGCTAGTGCTATTCTAAGCCAACACTTCACAGCTACTAACAAAACAAATCATATAATTGATCAAATAGACAGTCTTATCAAATGTATGTTTCTTCTTATTTCCTAGACAAGTAACATAACATAACATAAACGTTCACGCCGTTTATCCCCGAAGGGGTTGGCAGAGGTACCAATACTCCTGAACTCACATGGCAAGCGCCATCTAGTTTCCAGAGAAGGTACCCACGTTTTGCTTAGACAGTGTATTCACGTGATAGGGGGCAGGCCTATCGCCGTTTTGTACGAATACACTGTCACATGACTAAGTACAACTCAGCCATGTGGGTTTCCTCACGATGTTTTCCCCCACCAGGGCCGCGCCGCCCTTGTGTGCGAAGTGTGCGGCGCACACAGGCGCCAGGACTATAGGGGCGCCGCGCCCGCGCCACCTAAATTATTTTTGTTACCTACCTACCTTGTTACTTAAAAGATTTAGAAGTAAGTAGGTAGAATAGGCCCAACATACGCCTTGTAAACAACAAAACATCTATTGCGCTCATTGAACAAGTCTCTCAATATTTAATGTTTATTATTATTCACGTTTAAGGTTTCATTTTACGCTTAGGGTTTTATTTTACATTACTTATGAGCTCAAAGTTAAAACGGCGGCAGTTCTTTTGAGCCGAAGAGGCGTCGAGTTTGATTAGTATGTATTAGTTTAGTGAGTTCGTGTTGTGTACGCAACCCGATGCGATGCGTGCGATATAATGAACGAGAAAGCCAAGACAAAACAAAATAATTGAACAATCATTTGATTGCAATTGTATGAAGGTTGATTTTTTATAATAAATAGTTAAGAAAGATTTGGTCTGGTTACGAGAATCTTATCAGGAAAAGAAAACAAGAAGAAGAACGTAATAAAAATGCAACTAAAATTAGTAAATAGTTTACGGCACAATCATCCATTTGGACACCATCATAAGAGACAGAAACCAGTCAGGTCATCGATGAAAGTGTTATTAAATCTGATTAAAAAACGTTTCAAGTAGTGGTTGGTATGAATTTTTATGTAATTTCCTACACAAATATATATATAAGTTCTGTTTAAGATATAAAACAAAAAACTAATTTTGAATAGAAAAAAAAGCTTTTTCCCGGCTGTTTTAGAGACTATGTGGAAGGAACAGACATTAATTAATGATATTTTATTTTATGTACTTTTTACCAAATGCTTACACCGTTATACCCTTAAGCATTTAGTTAAAGCTGTGATTTAAATATTACAAATTTATTACAGTCAAAATTTACAATTAAAAATATTCATTAAGTCTAAAATCGTTAAAAAACCGGCCAAGTGCGAGTCGGCTCACGCACGAAGGGTTCCGCACTACCATCTATAATAGAAAATTACGTTTTTGTATGGGAGCCTTCCTTTGCTATTTACTTTACTGTTATTAAATTATTTAAGGTGATATACAAGTAAATATTCTGTAAAAAAATTTAGCGTCTACTTATTAACGTTTTTAAAATTTAGCAATAAAATACAATAAAAACACGATTATTGTATGAAATGTTTCACGTTTTATGAGATACAGCCTGGAGACAGTCAGACAGATAAACAGCAAAGTCTTAGTAATTGGGTCCCGTTTTACCTTTTGGTAGGGAATTTAAATCTTTTTTTTGTTCATGAAAACCTCATGTGGGGATTATTACTAATAAATAAAGGAAAGAAAAACTTCGACACAGGCGGGAATCGAACCCGCGACCTCGGGTATACGCCCCGACGCTCTGCCAACTGAGACACTGTCACGGTTCTTTATTTATTATTTATTTGTAATAATCCCCACATGAGGTTTTCATGAACAAAAAAAGATTTAAATTATGTGATAGTTAGGCGTTTTCAACATTTGCATTCTATCTGAAAAGGTAGACAAGTGGCCTTCCGAAATAGTTAAAATTCGGAGGTAGGAAACGCAAACACTACTTAAACGTGTAAAAAGAAATAAAGGATAGAAGAATTTCGCACTGGCAGCCAATTGACACGGTGGCTCAGTTGGCAGAGCGTCGGGGCGTATACCCGAGGTCGCGGATTCGATTCCCGCCTGTGTCGAAGTTTTTCTTTCCTTTATTTATTCTTTATTTATTTTGGTGGGGAACCCTAAAAAGAGGCGCTTCAGAGGTTCCGCACACAGGCGCTGCCTGGGGTCGGCGCGGCCCTGTCCCCCACCGTTAGCAACCATGATAAATTAACCACACATATGACTTTAGAAAAGACAAATTGGTGTAGGCCCGTCCCAGGATTGGAACTCACGCCCTTCTGTTTTTCGGGCGGGTGTTCTACCCACTGGACTATCATGTCGCTTTCCATGTTCCTAGACAAGTAAAGAAGCTAAAACTAGAAATAACACAATTAAACACAGGTTATACGGAAATAACCGTACCAAATTTCCGTGCAACCAATTAAACGTGAATCCGTTTAGCTTGTTGCAGATTGCATTTTGTTTAGATTGGCTCTGCCGCGCAGTCTAGACGCCCCGCCTTCCGACATGATATTGCGTTTATTTGCTACGTTTGGTTAGATTTGTAATTAACAAACTTATAGTCATGGCTGGATATTTTGATATAGGTATATTGGGTAGCCAGAGTATCAAAATAACGAATTCTTCAGCCACTTTTCGAAGTAGTGTGAGGCCAAGTATGTAAAAAAGAGGGTAAATAAAACCCATAAAGTAAATAATGGTTTGGAATGGGTGGGATGAAATTTCTTGGTGTTATTCTAATTCGTCACTACACAGTTAAGTATAAAACAATTTAGCAAAATCATTATAATTGATAAATTACAAATTCTATCAAATGTATGTTCCTTCTTATATCCTAGACAAGTAAAAAAGCTAAAACTAGAAATAACACAATCAAACACAGGGTATACGGAAATAACCGTGCCGAATTTCCGTGCAACCAATTAAACGTGATTCCGTTTAACTAGTTGCAGATTGCATTGTGTTTAGATTGGCTCTGCCGGCAGATAGGCAGTCTAGACGCCCCGCCTTCGGGCATGATATCGCGTTTATTTACTTCGTTTGGGTTTATTTGTAATTAAAAAACATACAGTCACTGTTTTAAATATCAAAGGAGTAGACCAGAGTTGCAAAATAACAAATTCTTCAGCCACTTTTCGAAGTAGAGTGAGGAAAAGCATATAAAAAAATAATTAAATAAAATCCATAAAGTAAATAATCGTTTGGGGTGGGTCAAGCCAGCCAGGTCAACCACTTAAAGGCCCCAATACCCTTATTTCTATTTACGACACCCGCGGGTAGAAATGTGTTGTTGCTAGTCTGATTCGGCACTACACAGTTACGTACAAAACAATTTTGCAAAATCATTATAATTGATAAATTACACATTCTATCAAATGTATGTTCTTTTTATATCCTAGACAGGTAAAGAAGCTAACACCGAAATAAAATCACCAATTTTCGTGCAACCCATTAAACGTGATTCCGTTTAGCTAGTTTGCAGATTGCATTGTATTAGTGCTATTCTAAGCCGACAATACACAGCTTTTGCTTCTCTACGATTATTTTGAACTAGACAGCATATTAATAACATACGAGTACATATAAACTCAACTGACATTGTTGCTTCGAGTCATTTAAACAAATTTGTCAAATACCGATTGTGAAAATGAATAATGACACGCGATGTAAATATCTGATAAAAAAGTATAGTACAATTATTCACTCTCCATTGACTTGCTTCACTTTCAGCAAACCGTTCACGAATGCGGGCAATGTTAATCGATGTATCTGAATGCTTACTGGGTTTCGTTTTCAAGTTTTCATATTCACATACGTACGTATACCCACGGCTTATATTCCCAAAAAGAAGACTTCCGCCGTTTTCATGTTACAAATAACAATTAGACTAAACTTAATTTAGATTGGAAATATCTTAGCTTTTATGACGAGTGTCATTTAAGAGATAGTCTTGCAAGCTCTTTGTGTCATTCAATGTAAATCTAGGATCCTAAAACTTTTGTAGGTGTATAACTATTAAATAGCTATTTATATTGCTCCACTAACTGAATTATTGATGTGTATGTGTTTTCTCTTAACATTATCTAGAATAAGTCTTAAAGGTTACCTTATTTTAACGTATTAATTTATAATCCCAGAATATGCTGAACAGTACTAGTCAAGCTGAATGTTGTATGTCTATAAACTCCCAGAAAGATTTGGATGTATTTTTTGTTAATTTTAAATTGCACCGTATATAGGATTCAGGACCTATCCACTCCCAATCTAATCTGAGACCTTACCACTAAGAAATTGAAAGGGTTATAATTTTTTACAATATATTTAAAAAACTCTCATCAGTCCAGTTAACATTGCATAATTATGAAATTAAAAATATTTAATGTACATTTTGATATTAAAACTAGAATTGTTGTCCTCCTTTGTCAAAGGATTGCATTTCATATTTTGCTATAACATTACACACTTCCATTTTCACTTTTGGTATTAATGTTGGTGGTAGTTTTTTTACACTGGCAGCCATGCTTCGGAAAAACACATCAATTTCATTTGTATTCTCTTTTAATACTCTTTCAATGAGTTTGTCTATCATTTGGGATTTTGGTTCAGGTTTCTTAGGATCTTCTATATATCTTACAACTTTGGCAGTATTATTCATCATGATTGGTTTAGGTAATATTTTGATGGGAGTAAGGTTTGCCTGCGGCATAGGTATGTTGCGTTTTCGACCGCCTTTTCTTTTTATCACTCCATTTGGTATATTGTTGATATTTATGATTTGTGGTTTTACTTCACCATGATCTACAGGTGCGTCAACTACTGTAATCTGGAATAAGTGAAACAAAATTTATTAAAGTATTTTACAAGTTACAAGTAATTTTATAGTGTTTGTAACCTCTTATATTTGTGTGAGACTCCTAAGTATGTCTTTTCTATTGTTTAATCTAATGATAGATATCAAATCAAAACTGCCTTCTTAGTAATATGATTTTGACATGAAAAGAAATCAGCCATACAAGTATTTTAAGTTCCTCATAATAAGTATAAATCAAATTGTTACTAGCTTGATAGCCTATTATTCTGGTATGCTTAGCAAAACAGATCTGATACTTTCCAACCCACTTCTCTTTCATCAATTATTTACATGAAACATAGCAAAACACAATATTAAAATTAAAATATTTTATTATAAAAAAAGTAAATATGGCAGGAATAAACAACATTAAAAATCACTCATACAATTTAATACAACTCTGTTGTATCACATTCTACACATATCCTCAAAGGATACTTTCAATCACAATATGTAATTTTTATTGCTAGTATTTAAGAGTACTAAGTTTGGACAGTGAAATCATGTGATAGGGTAGACCTAATCGCTGCATTGTAGCATAGCTGAATGAATCAATCGAAGAATAAAAATGGTTGCCGAGTAAGAGCATGTTATGAAAAATATATTTGATTCATTTATTGACTTTTGGCTACTTTACAAGGGTGCATTAAATATTATGTTATCAATCAATGTCATAGATGAAGATATTTAGAATTTCCACTTGTGTGACTAACTAAAAACTTCATCACAATCTAGAACCACAGATCTGGCTAAAAACTGTATGTATTAAGATACTTACTTCATAATACTCCTGTTTATCCGTGACAACTTGTTCATTATCAAGGCCGTCATTTCCTACAGTTACTGACTGTACAACTTCAGTTTGTTCCTCATCAGCCATGTCCGATATCACCTCATCGAGGAATTGCAGCTTCTCAAACACACCTGCTTTGGCTTTGTTGTGAATGGTGCCCAAGCGTTTGCTCCTCATGTAAGCATCGCGAAGACCACGCCACCGTTTTTTGCATTCTTCCACTGAAACATTCGTTTATATATAAAAGTCACTTGAACTTACATAAAAGATTTGCAGTTGATACAACAGGATGAAGAACTCACCTGGTTTTTCTAATTCTTGTGCTATTTCCTTCCAAGTTGATTCTCTAGTTAAAATATTCTTTCTCGACGGATCAAGTCCGTTGTACAAAAATGAATGTGGCTGGACTAGTTCTACTAGTTTTTCATCTTCTTCTAATGTCCATCCATAGGCATTGAAAGGCATTTCTCACTTGCTCTACGCTATGTTTAGTTTAGGTGCGTCACTGCAAAAGCTTGTGCAAAATGTCTGCCGACCTATCAGAGAGCTCGTTGATCGGACGATGCTGCGCTGCGCAGCACTACGTCACTATTGAAGTTGCCAGTAATGATTATTAATATTCAAGTTTGATTGTCCGGCATACTTGTTTCATTGTTGGTTGATTTGATATTTATTGCGATATTAAACTATAATTAATTTCAATTTGATAACTGTTACTATCTAAAATTTATTTGTGCTAATGTATGTTTGAATTGTTTGATAGTGCTTTTATTAGACTGTCCATTATTTAAAACGGTTCTGCTGCGCCATCTAGCAACGAGTAGCAGTACTATTTGCTTGTATGTTTGTCTTAATATTTTATTATTTTACTAACATCATCAACAGATGGCGCTGCTGAGTAGTATACGCACTTTTTCCGGGATATTTTCAGGTGATTGATTTATTTTGACTTTACGGGGATTGGTAATAAATTACCAATTACTGAATTGCATCATTGGTGGAACCATATCATTATCATCCTCTGGGATCCTATACATTCTGTTAACAAAAACTATGCGTTCCATACATGCACGAATATACTCACGCCATTAGTTTCCGTAGGAGTAGGCAGAGATTATCTATCGCCACTTTGTATATTCTTGGCAACCCCCTTTCTTTGGAATCTTGGCAAGCTTCATTTACACTCATACATCTCTTATATGTAATATAAAATTATAATTACTTCGTCCTCTCCTCTAATTGCTGTGCCCAACAGGGTCCACAATGCTGTAACATAATTACATACTTACCATCTAAGAAAACCATTGTGGAACGCAATAAATATATTGAGTATTGAGTATATATACATGCCCTCTTATTTTTCAGACTACGAACGCCTGCCTTATTGAGAAAATTCTAAATTTGATCTAAGTTAGTCCTCCGTGGCCGTTCTGTACTGACTTTACCGTCTACATCTTAAAGATATCTCGTTCTAAGACATAAATAATGTTGTAATCTCCATTTGAGTATGTTATTGCGTGACCATGCGTGATATTGGTGTGTGGGGTGATGTGCAATCGTGTGTGTCTCCTGTGGTCATAGTTGGGATGGCAGACGATATGCTTTTATCAACTTTCTTTGAAATTACTATCTTTGGCTTTTGAGAGGTCGCGATGTTACGCTGTGTGATGTCAGCTTAGAGTAGCACTTACCCATTTCTTCTTCTTCTGACGAGTTTCGTAAGCAAACGGTTAGAGGGGTTTTTAAGGTGGGGATCCATTCTTTATTATGTCCTTTTGTCTTCTTCAAATCCATTCTTTTAGTCTTTATTTTTTTAATAAATCATTTGAATCTACCCAAAAGAAAACCAATCTTTTAACTTTAAAGTAAATGCATGGTTAGATGAATAATGTATTTATATTGCTATGGGAATAAATTAACCAACTAAAACACAGTATTTTAAAGTCATTCAATATAATACAATACCACTAGTGTAGTGTTTGCATTGGATACCACTGTCTACTTTTTAAACTATACTCATTGTTATACAGTAAATTTATAAAACAACTTCGTTCTTCATTCATTGGTATGAAGTTACACTGTTATGTGTGTTTCCATTTCTTTTATTCGGCTTTACCCTAAGACTATCTCGAAAAATGTAGACGAACAAATCGTTTGTGTATGTCAGCAGGATCTTTCTTCCTTGCTTTATCTCACAGTTTTTATCCCGTGGACTATTAGTCTTAAAGGGTCCGTGAGTTCATGACAAGTCTACTAACGTCGTCGTAATTAAATATTGTAAATATAGGCGCTTGGCGGCCCTGAAGGCGAATAAGTTTATGCCCGGCTATTGGGCTGTTTACTATTTTCAGAAGGTCCCATGACTAGACTAAGGCATACCGCCTGCCAATAACTTTCTATACATATACGCGGAAACTCATGCGACTAAAAAAATCGTATATTAAGAGACAGATAATTTACGAACAACTTCCGAAGCAACGGATTAATAAAATAAAAAAAAAATACGTTCAGAAAATAATAGTTTTTACCTTAATTTTGAAAAAAGAACTTTTTGGTTTATTTTTTTGACAAGAGTTTTTTTTCTATTGATGCTAATCAGTAGCCCATGCTGCTGGTTTTTATTCTCTTAGTCTGGGGTTTGACCTTGGTTCATAAATCCGTAAGCAGGTTATTATGCTCTACTAAATTTCGCGGGATTCTCTACTCAAATGATTAAAAACAAGACTTAAAGGCCGATTTGCACACATCAGTGAAATTACAGATCCGACGCCTTACCGCTCAGTGAAAATTACTCAAAACCTTTTATATTAAAAATATTCAATCTACACATATCAGTGTCCATGTCATCATAGAGAATGTGTAAAAGAATAATTTATCACTATGGCGGTTTTGCAAGAAAAAATAATTTTTATATTATTTATTAGTACACATTTGCCGTGTAGTGCCGGCATAGACTGTCGCTACCCCTTTCTACCCACGGGTGTCGTAAGAGGCGACTAAGGGTACTGGGGCTTTTTATTGGATTTTTGGGCGATGCGGTTTGAGACCCATCCCAAAAACCATTATTTTACCGTCTTTTCCCCACTCAACTTCCGAAAGTGGCTGAGGAATTTATAATAGGCTATTTGACTGCAATAAAAATATACATTTCTTTCATTTCATTAGTCTTAATATTTCTTTTTTGGAGCAATATGTAATAATGCGAGATAAAAATATTGCATTATTTCACTAAAACCCGTCTTCTAAAATAAGTATTTTTGATGCAACTGTCACGTGACTAAAAACAACCGTGATTGGCTATTTCTATAATGACGTAGATTGCACATAAACAGACTGTGTATCGCTTCGCTCATTGGTGTTTAATGCTGAAGTGACGTCATTTGTGCTACAGCCGCCATATTACTTAAAGTCGCGTTTTCGCGGCACATTTGAATATTGCATTTTCTTTTTCAATTTTTCAATGAAATAGCTAAAATGAAGACAGAAAAAAAATTTTTTAGGGCTCCTTGTAAACAAATTAACACCGTAAGATAGTTTTCAAAACTTAGTCAAATAGCCTATTCCTTAGCTCCGGCCACCCCTTCTAGGGAAACATAGCCGTGAACCGTGAGTATATGCATGTATGTTTGTACATTTGGACTAAATAGAGAGTGTGCTCAAAAAGGCAGGTGTCCGAAGTATGAAGAATAAAAGAGCAGGTATGAGATTGATGGATGTGAACGAAGCTAGAGAGGTTTGCCAGGATCGTACGAAGTGGCGATCGATAGTCTCTGCCTACCCCAATGGGAATTAACGGCGTGAGTATATGTATGTTTGCACTAAAAGTGTTGTACACTTATGTATAGACAATGATAATGTCGCATACAAATAACCCTACCAATATTTTTATGATTATCGGTTTTGGGGTTATACGACATAATAATTCGTGAATCAAAATTAAATTATATACCGGCTATAGCCTAAAATCTCTACGAGTATGATTATCATAACACATTTTGAAGTTGATGGGGCAGAAAATGTTAAAAATAAAGTATCGTTGGTGATGGGTACTTGTTACAGCTCATCTAATAATTCGATATTAGTGAATAACTTACTTATACTCTTGGTGTATATTTTAATTGTAGTTGGCAGAGCTTATCGATCGCCACTTAACACGATCCTGTCAAGTTTACTTATCCTCACGCCAATTATTTCCATTGGGGTAGGCAGTGATTATAATCATCGATCGCCACTTTGGAAGA
Source organism: Bedellia somnulentella (assembly GCA_963576735.1). Classification (NCBI taxonomy): domain Eukaryota; kingdom Metazoa; phylum Arthropoda; class Insecta; order Lepidoptera; family Bedelliidae; genus Bedellia; species Bedellia somnulentella. The sequence continues at coordinate 10,975,607 of OY755190.1, forward strand.
TCCTATCAAATTTCTCTTGCTCCCCTTACATTCACCATTCTCCTCATATCATATATGTATTTTTTTTCATCACTTCGGATCTCTCTAATACTTGTGTTGCCTCAATAATGCCAAAAGAAAAGCGCAATTTTTAAATTATAATCATTTGAATAGCAAGTAATTGTTAACATAGCATAGTGCTTAAGCTTTATATTCTAAAGCGCTTTACCTTTTTAAGGATCTATAACCAATTAAAAACACATTTAATCTGCTTCCTTGTAACCATAACGAACAAGCCACAACAAAAAATATGCAGCATTTTTACAAACATTGTACTTAGTTGTAATACATTAGCGATATTATTCACTATTTCCTAGCCAGAGTCTGCGCGGTCGCATTCTTATGTCAATACATTCTGACAGTTAAAATCTGTCTCGCGGCCCATGCGCACGCGCACCGAGCCTACAACACTCGCATATTTACGCGCACGAAAGTTTCTTACGAAAAACTCTTCTGTGTTAATCAAAGTGCAGTGCTTTCTTGGAATTGAGTGAAAATAAAAAGGTTTTATATGCGTTCTACAATACAGATGAAGCAACACATATTAACACATCCGTCACTTGTCTATCACAGTTGTGTATTGAAATAATTGCAGTGACAAAATTAATAATGTATGCACAATGTGAGATAATCGATTTCGTAATGATACCAGTTCTTATAGTGTTGATATAGGATATATTTGAATATGTTGATGTATTTGTCGTCTGTCGTGAGATTTAAATAATTTGATTGATTGCACTTCAATAGGTGTTAGCGAGCTGTGAAATCGTTTTAATAACATTATTTAAAAAGTGTGATACACATTTTTTGGATGATATGCCCCCGTAGAGACATATACCTTACATATCTCACGTTATTATTGCTGGTTTGGTTTTTATTAGTTATTTAGCTTTCACATTACTATTGTCTTATAAAGTTCACTGTTGGATATTAATTTCTGCTGTTTATATTCTCTCATCATCACGTCTATGATGATGAACATAATGAATAGTTTTTTAATAACGTTTGATGATGAATTATATTGGATATATTTTAACGTTAAGTTAGGCAAAATATTTTTCTAAACTACCCCCGTTTTAATATACCATATATAACGTAGGGTGATTTGTGAAAAACAGTTGTTGGTCGAAACGAATATTCTTGAGACAATTATTTTTAGAGTCTTTGACAGTATCCAACTGCTCCTTCTATAAGTACTGCATTACGAAACAAAGAGTTAAAAAGATCAATTACTTACTTATAATGATAATAAATCATTTATTGTAGGCAACAATACCTACCTACTGTACCTTATACTCACGCCTGTTATTCCCATTGAGGTAGGTAGAGACTATAGATCGCCACTTTGTACGATTCAGGCAAATCTCTCTTGCTTCTGTCACATTCATAATTCTTCCCATACATGCTCTTTTATTTTTTTTACTACGGATTTTCGTCTTCGTAATTAAGATCAATTATTGCCTGTTTATTTACGTTTTAACGACTAAGGGTATTGGGGATTTTCATTGGATTTTTGGGCGATGCGGTTGGAGACCCATCACCAAAAACCTTTATTTTACCATCTTTTCCCCACTCAACTTCCAAAAGTGGCTGAGAAATTTACAATTCCTTAGCTCTGGCTACCCCTTCTAGGGAAATATAGCCGTGAGTTTATGTATGTTTATGTATTTATTTACGTTTTATAATGACATAAATTTGCTAACCTGCTCTAGGCCAGAGAGGCGGTTGGTTGGTAGCAAAAGATCCTATTCATGGTAGAGAAAAAATATTCTTCGTAATATATCGCCGGGTCGTCTTTATAAAACAAAAGATATTTATTTGCCGAATAATGGCATTTCCACGGAACAGCCACATTGCTCTTTCCTTTACTTCAAAATTTGTCGTACAGTATTATAAATTTACCGAAACAAGCAGACTAAATAAAAAAAGTTATGTGTACCATACCGTTTTAAAAGCGATTATTTTAATGTTTCAAACTTACATTCCAATTCTATAGCTCTGTATATTTCTTTAACGGCCTAAACTAACACGGAAGCTGGGCATCCCCTAAAAATCTATCAACAATATAACAATAACTCTTTTATCGTAATTAATACATTTAAGTTTTGCTGATATAACATCCGCAATTAATTAGCGCCACTCATTCAGTAGCTGTACAACAAAGCCAAAAACATGTAAATATTGTTTCATACACATACATACATATACTCAAGACAATAAATCCTATTGCCGTGTAGTGCCGGCTTAGAATGTCGCTACCCCTTTCTACCCACGGGTGTCGTAAGAGGCGACTAAGGGTATTGGGGCTTTTTATTGGATTTTTGGGCGATGCGGTTGGAGACCCATCACCAAAACCCTTTATTTTAGCATCATTTCCCCACTAAACTTTCCAAAAGTGGCTGAGGAATTTAACTCCTTAGCTCTGGCTACCCTTTCAAGGGATTTATAGCCGTGAGTATATGTATGTATGATTGTAATAAATCCTAAAAAGTGGTAGCTAGAACTTCAGAATTAGAAATTTGTCATCCCCTTTTGGTAGGTAATCAGGGAAAGGATTTTAAATGTTGTTGGTGACAGGGTCTCCAGCCGTTTCAACTAATAATCACTCTACCCTGAGTCGCCTCTCACAACGCCCGTGGTAAGAAATGGGGTAGTGCTATTCTAAGTACAATCGCAAGTACACAATAGTATTTTCAAAACTTGCATGTTTAACTAAATGCAGCACTTGAGGCCATAATTATATACTTACTTGTTTTAATGTCATTTAATAACGCCTATGTTATGTAAGCAATAATTTGTTTAATGTTTTCAATATGTAAATGTTTACTAAGAACTTTGGTGTTTGAATAATATTGATCGGGTTGCCTTTTATTACTTTGAAACTATGTTTTGGTGTAATGAGCCTATGTAGAACTTTGTAGCTTGTTAAGGAATATTAATGATAAATTATTATTAGTTTTATTTGGCTGAGATATAATATTCAGGTATGATTAGTTAAAATACTATTTATGTGTTTGTTGTGTGTACAAAAATACACGTAAAGATTTAATGTACTAAATTTAAAGCATTTAGACTTCCCATACATTCATATACTTACGCCTATACTTCTCAAAAAATGAGTTGCTAATTACTACTAATACAGCCACTTTTGTAAGTTTGGTGGGATACCCAAACATCACTTGAGAAGCCCCGAATCTCTAAGTCACCTCTAACGTTATCCACGGGAAGAAATGTGTTGTTGCTATTCCAGACTGACACTATACAGCTTTTAAATTTCTATAACAGTTGTTCTAACCAACCCTTTTGATTAAAGAGGAGTAATGTGTAATTCTGACCTAATTTTTCCACAAATTAAACAATAATTTCCGTGCTCTACTTTTATAATTACATAACATAACATAAACGTTCACGCCGAATATCCCCGAAGGGGTTGGCAGAGGTACTAATACTTCTGAACATCACGTAACTTTGTCACCTGGTGTTCAGAGTACCCACGTTTTGCATGGACAGTGTACTCACGTGATAGGGGGCAGGCCTATCGCCGTTTTGTACGAATACACTCACATGACTAAGTACAACTCAGCCAAGTGGGTTTCCTCACGATGTTTTCCCTCACCGTTAACAACCATGATAAATTAACTACACATATGTCTTTAGAAAAGACAAATTGGTGTAGGCCCGACCCAGGATTTGAACACTAGTCGTTTGCACGTAGTGTTCTACCCACTGGGCTATCACGGTTTTATAATTAAAAATGCATTATCACTGCATGCACTTTCGGTAATGCATTGCGCGGGCGCAACTGACAGACGTCACTCACATGACATATCATACACAGATAAAATATATTAATAAAAATATTTATTGATATATGTATTTTTAGCTGTTATTATATAGTTTATGTGTTGTTTTGTATGTGATGTGTCTGATATTGTTAAAAGGTATTAAAGGTCGGTTTCCTATCTGATTTTAAGAGGAGTAGTAGCAGTTGATTAAACGGCGAAATAATACCTTATTGACCTAATTTTGTTATTAACATAAAGCCCAGATTTATTTAATAAGTTTTTTTTATATTTAATATGAAGTTGAAACGCAAAGTACGTAGTTGGCGATAAGGCAATGTTTTTTTTACTAGAAATAATATACTCTTCCTCTCTTACTCTTAAATAATTATTTAATCATATCTTAATAGGACTAAGTCGCCGTGTAGTGTCGGCTTAGAATAACACTACCCCATTTCTACCCGTGGGTGATCGTAAGAGGCGACTAAGGGTATAGAGGCTTTTTAAGTGATTTTTGGGCGATGTGGTTGGAGACCCGTCACCAAAAACATTTATTATTACCATCTTTTCCCTAATCAACTTCCAAAAGTGGCTGAGGAATTTCTCATTAAGCCAGAGCTACCCCGTTAAAGGATTTATAGCCGTGAGTATATGTATGTATGTTAATAGGACTAAACAAGATAATTAAGTATTTTATAAAATTCTTTTTTTTTGTGCCAGTGGTATGTGTGCCAGGATTGCACAAAGTGGCAATCAAAAATCCTAGCCTAGCCCAATGGAAACTAATGGCGTGACTACATAACCCATTTAATAAATGTTACTGCCAATGTTTAGTTTAATAACATACATACATATACTCACGGCTATAATTCGGTATGCAAAGTTTTTTTTGGTATTTATTAAATATTTTTATTCGATATTAAACACGAAAATAAAAGACTAATTTGAATATTTTCCATTTAAAATGAGTAATTGTAAAGTTATGATTTTTTAAAGATTGTTCAACTTTTGTACTTAATGACGTCATCGATCGATAAAATCACGTAGCGACATGCAGATAAAGCGAAATGTTTTATAAAAATGTTGCTGATTGCAAAACGTATCACGAATCTGTGATGTCAAATGAAATTATTACGATATTATACTAAACAAACTTATGATTTTCGATATTTTATTAATAAACTGCAAAACCGTTTGTCTTTGAAACAACATTGAAGGTCAAACACTGTTACAGTTTTTTGATAAATTAACAGTCATCTTAGCTTCAATTGATATACTTTCAAGAAAATATTGTTTATACCCATAATATCTCGAAATGGTATTGTAATCAGCATCACTTTAGTAAAACTTTGCATACCGAATTCCCTAGAAGTGGTAGCCAGAGCCAAGGAATTATAAATTCCTCAGCCACTTTTGGAAGTTGAGTGGGGAAAAGGCGGTTAAATAAAGGTTTTTGGTGATGAGTCTCCAACCGCATCGCCCAAAAATCCAATAAAAAGCCCCAATACCCTTAGTCGCCTCTTACGACACCCGTGGGTAGAAAAGGGTAGCGATATTCTAAGCCGGCACTACACGGTATTACATTATATTAGTTTAATAAATAGAGCTATATGCTGAAATTTTCAGTTTCACCAATAAAACTTATATTCTGAACATTACGTGACATGTGAAAAGTGGCGTTAGTTATTGTTACTAATAAAGTATGTAAACATGGAAAGTAGCTCGTAAAGCATGTGTTGTTTGGGCTAATTAACTGGGTAACATGATATTATGTCTGTTTTATACTCGCCAGGATTAGAGTAAAACGTACAAAAGGAGTATAGTGCGGAATGCGACACTGACTACTCAGCTCAGAGAATAGAAGAGAAAAAATATTTGTTGCACATCAGAAAACAAAAGAAATACAAAAATACATATTTCTTAAATAAAAGTACAATTGTGGCCTTATGCGATCGGTTCCAGGAACCTTTTGGGTGGTAGACCATTTTTTTAAAGTAGAATCTCTATGGCATTATGTTTTGAAAAATGATTTAAAGGTTCTATATGATGGTTAAGGGTAAACCTAGATGTCGTCCAATACTTAGTAATTTTAATGGTGGAACTAATGGAGACCTCAGTTGATGATGTAATGGCTCATTGTATCATATAATTTAACTAATCGTACCCATTCAACTTTTAATCGGCTTTACGTCAATTGCGGAACATACTTATTCTTAATTTATTGGTTAACCATCTGTTATATGATTTTTGGCCATGTTGTGATCAGGGAGAAAATAGTTGGTCCATTCCTGAATTCTCTCACAGCTCATATATGTCCCCACCAAGGGGCTCGAGCCTACCCTATGTAGGGCGATTTGGCCATTCCTGAATATTCAGTCTTAATTAAATATTATGATTATAACTTTTTTTTATTTCATTCTTTAATAAGATACATTTGATTTCAAGTAGATTCTGTCTTTATTTATTTCAAATTTATTATTAATAACAATAAATAATCAAACAATAGACTAAAATCATAATAACTTGTCTCAGATACAATTCGATTTTGAAAAATGATGTACGATGAGTGATGTAGAAGGAAAAGAGATAGAATCCTATTAATATTATACATGTGAAAGTTTAGATGTTTGTGTGTTTGAGGCGAAAAGGCTCCTCAAGAACATAATGTGTATGAAAGAAATTTTGCAGAATGCAAGATAATGACCCAAATTAAGAGATAGGATACTTTTCGTCCCGGATAAATTAGACCAATAAAATATTCACGGCTGATTGAACTCAGAGTACCGGAAAAACGCCAAAAATTAGTCATAATTAGAGATGGGATTTTGCCCGGGCATTTTGGGCGGATTGGATTTATGCCCAATAGATGTCCATAAATGCCCAATAAATGTCCATTACGTGGGCAGAAATCTCATTTAATTTTAATCTTTAAAATATCATTATTATAAGAGTGTGGTTGATGTTATTATTTAAAATCATCATAAAATGACCTATTTTATTTAAAGAATGAATAATAATATAATATAGGGTTCATGATAGGGACCATTAGCATAAAAGTCAATGGGTGCAATCCAACCCGTTTTATGAAGTTTTGCAGACAGAAACGCAAACATTTTTAAATGCAAGAATCTTATCATACTTTTTTTGATAATTCATTAATTTGTTACAATACAATGGGGAAAAATTGTGATACTGTTTTAAACTTTCAATTTAAACAATCATTCTGGATGGTCATAGTCCAGATTATGATGATTTTCCACTAATAACGTATGATGATCTAACCCTATTTACGTTAGGCTCGTATCAAGTACAAATCGCGCGCTCCTATTGGACACTTTATATATATAGAGTTGAGACCAAATTGACATTGACATTCCGCCGGATTCAATCTCGCTATTTTGTAACTAGATTTTAAATTGCGTAGAATTCTGACAGCTGCCATTTTTTGACATGTCAGAGGTTATAAATCTTTTTGACCAGGCACATTTTTTTAATTTCTATTAAAGTATGAACATCAACGTCAACTCATTTTATTTGTTAGAATATAATATATAAATTTTATTATGTTCTACGCTGCAAATGCAAAAAGCGCATTTAAGGTGAACAGAAAGTTTAAAAATATAACAGTTAATAATAACAAATAATAGCAAATACGGAAAAGATATGAGCACCTTTGAGTATTCAAAGATGTCGAATGACATGGCAAGACAAGACACACGCATAACGACAGCTAAGAGCGACATTGAATAAATAATACAGAGCGAGTGATATGTTTTACGTTTTACATCCATCTACTTACGGCTACAAATCCCTAAAAGGGGTAGCCTGCTCTTCTGAATCTTAAAATTGTTTAGCCACTTGGAAGTTAAGTAGAGAAAGATTGTTATATAAATATTTTTGGTGATGGGTCTCCAATCGCATCGCCCAAAAGTCGCTTAAAAAGCCCCGATACCCTTAGTCGCCTCTTACGATAACCCATGGGAAGAAATGAGGTAGCGCTATTTTAAACCGGCACTTAGCCGACACAGCAAAAAAGTTTACTAAACCTGGACTAACAAAGAAGGTGCCAGCTAAAATAATGAATAAGTAAGGTAATTAAAATTAAATTGATATCATGTTCGTAATATTGAAATTATTTTTTACTATTGTATAATTCTACTTAACTTAGTGTATATTTGCATTTGCCTTTTAAAAGGTAAGACACAACTTAACAAAAATCTAGCAGCGGATATACGCCCCCGTCGCTCTGCCAACTGAGCTATAGTATCAAGTGATCATTGGCGCGAAAATTGGTTTTTGCCTGTTTCTTTACACCTTTACTGGTGTTAGCGCCATCTACCGCCAAATTATTGCAACCCGGCAATATGCGCCTTTTGCCACGAATAGTTTATGTCCTCTGTCAATATATGACATCAAAATCATTCGTGTCCGCTGTGGTTTTTTTTCCATACATTGATGCTCATTGACCTTTACTATTTAACCACGAACTGTTTTTCAGTTTAAAGCCCTAATACCTAAGTATTATTTCATCCCTTTTGAGTATAAAAAGTAGCGTGAACGTGAGTATTTTCACATTTTAAAAATCTGTTAGCGGAATATACCGTTACTACATTATGTTAATAATCATAAAAAATAATTATAAAATATATGTTTTATGTTTTTTTTCGCTTAGTTGCTTTACGAAATTATTCGTTATACTAAAATTAATATCTTATAGCTACTCTATCGCTTGATATAATTGAATGTGTTTTTTTATTGTTAGGGTATAAATAATAATTATTATAATCGTTCAAAGTAAAAGTGGGTTAAGATTAAGAATTTAACATAACATAAACGTTCACGCCGTTTATTCCCGAAGGGGTTGGCAGAGCTACCAATGGTTCTGAGTATCACGTGATAGCGCCACTTAGTGTCCAAAGTAGGTACCCATGTTTTGCTTAGACAGTGAACTCACGTGATAGGGGGCAGACCTATTGCCGTTTTGTACGAATACACTGTCATTATGGCTAAGTACAACTCGGCCATGTGGTTTCCTCACGATGTTTTCCCTCACCGTTAACAACCATGATAAATTAACCATACATATGACATTAGAAAAGACCAATTGGTGTAGCCCTGACCCGGGATTTGAACTCACGACTGTCTGTTTACGGGCGGGCGTTCTACCCATTGGACTATAATGTCGTCTAAGTAAGAATTTAAAGTACTTATATGCCTATATTTGGCATATTATAACTTCTTTTTTTCTTTTTATTCCTTTATTCTGACGACGCTGATGTATATTTATATATTCAACACAATTAAAATAATGATCCACTTGTATTTTAATTTTAAAGTAGAGTTTAATTTTTTCGCCCAGCGATTGGGCATTTATCGGGCGTAAATTCATTTTTGCCTATTTTAACCCAATACGTCCAATCTGCCCAGTATGTTTTTATGCCCTCGACCCATCTCAAGTCATAATCAAATTTGGCAGTACGAAGTCTGTCGGGTCAGCTAGTAATACATAATTTGAATTTGTCTGTCTGATTAACTGTTCATAATTTCTTCATTTTGTTGCATTACGTTATTGCATATGATATTTTTGTCTTATTGTATTTTAATGAGTTTTACCAACATCGTACAAAGTGGCGATTATTGAATAAATGTCATTTTTTCTAATTGGAGCGAAGCTCCATTTACCCCCGACTTTTGCATTTCGTTGTGATCGTACTCCTCCCAAACGGCTCAACTCAGAACCCTGAAATTTTGCACGGTGGTCAAGGACCATGTCTAGATGGCTTATGTCAATTTTGATAAAAATCGGATGTGCCACGAAGGAATAATCACCATTAAAAATTCCTTTGCAGTTTTGCGTAGAATCAATCACGCGTTTAGGTAAACCAACAAATATATTCAAAGAATCATAACAAATTGCATAGCAACGCGTGTTGAGATATTTGTAGAATAAATTGTTCAACGATAAGTAATATCTGAGAATCAGGCAATTGCTCGCTTCGCTCCTTTTATTGGCATACGACGGTCCCATGCCAACCTAGTTATACTTATTCACTCATATTTCGGTATGAAACTTCCTAAATAATGTAAGCTGAGCAGTCAGTATATAGTCTATAAAAGGGATAGTGATGCGCGGTGAACGGCGCGTGCTTATTTCGGTGCAACTCACATATGGACGAGTCCGGGATTGCAACATTATTATTAATTGCTTTGGTTATTGGCTTGGTTCGATATTTATTTGATATTAGCGCGAATCGGATTTGATGTACCGATCAGTTATTTTTGGATGGATTTGGAAAGCTGTTTGAGAGATCTTTGTAAGGGTTTAATGATGGTTTTTGTAGTTGGATGTATTATGAGGCTAATAGAAAGCGTAAGTTTAAGTTTTTTGAATCAGTGTTGTAGATCTGGGATTCTATCGGGAATGAATTTGGCAATCGATAGTGCTGCATTCAATCAAAAAGTCTTCCCAACCGATATATGTCCTCACCGAAGGTCCCGAGCCCACTCCAGATAGGATAGTTTGGCCGTAGCCGATGAGAAGATCAAACGGCTTAACATGGCCTGCCAGGCACGGCATAATTTAAATTTTTAGATACTTAGGTAGTTTATCCTGCAATATCCTAAGTAAATAGGGTTAAACTCACTTATTAAATTGCTAAGTTTCCACCCCGGGAATCAAACACCATATTTCCGCATTTTCAGCCGATTGCTCTAACTATCTAGACATCCAATATAATTTGCATTTTCATCAACAGATATGCCCGTATCGCTTTCAGTGGAGTCAATATTATCCTTAAACCAGTATCAGTGTAAAGTATCGTGGCAAAACTTTATGGGAATTCAAAAGTGTTTCTAAGTTTCTGTTTGCGTTGCCGAATTTCTACTCTCGCTGCGCCCACGCATGTTTAGTTGGCTACCTGCCGGGTCATTGATATGCAGTTGGCGAAGGTTATCAGGGTCGATTTTAGTAGGCTTTTTTGGAGATTTTTTTATTGCCCTTTTAATAACTGTTGGAACATGTTTTTGATTTGATAGTGTAAGTGTAGGAAATATGTTTGAATATATTTGTTTTTTTGAAGCAGAATATCATTGACACATTTTTCCTCGCGTATCGTACGCAAAGAATACTCTTGGCTTGCAATATAGCTACTTGGGAAAAGAACATACTGTTTAATTAAATCATTACAATGTTAACATTATTGGAAAAAGGAATTATCCGCCGGTTACAGTTAGTCAAATACTTACCATCGTTAACTTTAAGTCAAAACTATTTACAACTAAGTAAGAATCATTTCTAAAATGAGTGTAACTGAATGTGTATTGCAGCTAATATTTAAATATAGTAGGTTTGTATGTCAAAGTGTAAACGTTACAAAAACAGAGATTCTCTTTGATGGACGATCTGTCTGCGCCTCAGCTCCACGCTGTATTTTAACTCGGAGAAAACGAAAATGGCCACTTTCCATCGTCCGCGGATGAATATATTATGGAAAATCGATCATGCCATAGGATATGAACCATGTCTATGTAAATGAATGGTACATTGGTGCTTGGCTCTTGCGGTATAAGGTTTTATGTAGAATGCAATAGAGATGAAAGAAAGAAAACTGAAATACAAACTTATAAGGCTTACATCACACACTTAATATACACGCTATAAGTTCCTTGAGGTTGGTGGAACAATAAAAAAAGGGCTAAGGATCATGTATTTTGTAATGGCAACTTTGACTATTATAAGGAAATACTTATTAGTGAATAGGTAGGGTAAATAGCAGAAAAAGTATACTTATATAGAAGCAAGAGAGGTTTGTTAAAAATCGTACAAAGGTTCTCAATAGGCTTAGCCCGACTCAAAGGAAATTGAATATTTGCATACATACAATATATTAAATTAAAGCTATATGGCATAGAGAACTTAGCTAAATAGAGAAGAAACAAGGAATGTCAATATCCCTAAGTGATTCAGTGCATTTCCACTGACTTAAGGGAAGCAAATGTATGATCAACAAAAGCCAGAATAATGAATCAACCATACATACATACATACATATACTCACGGCTTTAAATCCCTAGAAGGGGTAGCCAGAGCTAAGGAATTAGAAATTCCTCAGCCACATTTGGAAAATTGAGTGGGGAAAGGATGGTAAAATAAAGGTTGTTGGTGATGGGTCTCCAACCGCATCGCCCAAAAATCCCTTAAAAGCCCCAATACCGTTAGTCGCCTCTTACGTACACCCACCGGAAGAAAAGGGGTAGTGCTATTCTAAGCCTACACTACACAGCAAATCAACCAATCAGCATTTTTTCTATTTAGTTAAGTCCTCTATGCTGTATCCCAAAAGGGATAACCAGGTCGGACTTTAAAAACATTCTTTGGCGACTATTGATGACGTGATTCTAAGTAAACTTAATTTTTAGGTTTCGTGCTATAATTATTTCATATTATTCTTGAAGATACCATCTATGTTTGTTTCTTTCAAACAGTCCAACCGTGAAATGCATTCGTGACAGTTATGTCTATGTTATGACCCTTTGTTGTCACTATTCGTGGGCCTTGTTATTGTCTCTATGTTTATATTGTTGACCTCAAAAAATAAATCAGTTTCCTCTTCATCTAACATTTTTTTATTCTAGTTTTTCTTTATAAATCATGTGGGGTATTGTAATTGTACATAGTGATTATATATAAACCTAAATACAATTATTAATTGTTGCAGTAAAATACTCATCCGAACCTAGGTCTCACCCATAATTTTTCGCCCTATAAAATGGGAATAAAAGACGAATCAGCTAACATTGGTGATGGGACAAGCTTCCATCGGAATCTTCAATGCGCGAGATCTCTTAGATTTGTTGTGCTAGTTTTAGCCGACTTCGTTTAAGAAAAACAAATTGGCTCAGTTACAGTTATGTCATGGGTCAGTATATGCGTAAAACGACCCGTCTATCATGTGAATATTCTTTTATGAGAAAAGTTCGTATACTCTTAACACTAGATGATAAAAATTTCTCGTGACTCTCAGTATTTTACCAATTGAAGAAATATAGCTATTCGAAGCCGACCCTACTTAACCAGTTCTGTGTATTTAATAAGAAGGAATAACTGTTAAGCGTATCAGCTACTGTTTTTATATAGTAGTATTTTCAGTGTATTCGGTAAATTAATGTATGAAAACTCGAAGGTTACAAAAGAATAAATACAAAATATTATTTAATTTTACACTAGTTAAGAAAATGTGTAAACATTGTTAACTAATCTCATTACATTGTTTGATCATTAGAATCGAATCTATAGTTTCACAATTTTGAAATCAACCGCTATGGTGGGACTTGTTATTCCTTCTCACGAGTACTTTATTATTATGCTAATATACAAGAAGTAACAGACACATTAAACAATTAATAGTTGTCATAATACATTACATTGTAAATTTATACGGCCGTCGACAATTTATACAATACTTTGTCACTGTATACCAAATGGTGGTACCAAAGTAAGATTTCATATATCAAATTAACAAATTTCAAATCAACAATAATAAAAAAAACAAGGATCCTGGTATAGTATCAAACTTAATTATAAAATCTTAATGGTGCTTATATCATTAAAATAAATAAAAATCCTTTATTTACAAGAAAAAGTATTTTAACAAGTTCTTATTAAATTATGTCCTGAGCTTCTTCTGCCATTGAGCGTGTAAATATTCAATACATATCAAGTTAAACTAAAAATTATTGGAGCGAAGCTCCATTTACCCCCGACTTTTGTATTTCGTTGTGATCGTACTCCTCCCAAACGGCTCAACTCAGAACTCAGAAATTTTGCACGGTGGTCAAGAAACATGTCTAGATGGTTTATGTCAATTTTGATAAAAATTGGATGTACCACAGAGGAATAATCACCACTAAAAATTACAATGTTAGTCTATGGAAAAATTACGTAAACAATACCAGCGCGTGAAAATAGATTTTTTTCATATTAGATCGTCCCAAAGGCACGTCCGTTTGCGCTCCGACACTTGGTAATTTTTCGAACTTTTGAACGCTAATACGTGAATTCTAGAACATTTTTCACAAAAAAAAATTTTTTTGACATACTCTTTTTCAAAGAAATTGGTATTTAGCTATTTATATATATTTCAACAATAAAAATTGTGAACAATTTAAGTTTTCCAAAATCAGGACTGTAACTTCTTTGCAACGCAACGCGTGTTGAGATTTTTGGAGAATAAATCGTTCAACGATAAGTGATATCTGAGAATCAGGCAAGTGCTCGCTCCTTTTATTGGCATGCGACGGTCCCATGCCAGCCTAGTAAGTTTAAATAAAAATATCGATTACCTTTAAGCTGTCAACAAAAACCAAACAAAACAATCGACAAAATTACTATAATTATAAAAATATAGCATTTTTTTGTTTGCTGCTAACTTTTTTATTTTTCTATTAGAAAATAATAATCATATTCTCGCTCATACATCAGTAACGCTGGTGGTCGTACAGTCAACTACAAAAAAACCCATCCAATATATACAATATTCCATCTCATTAAGCAACACACTTCAAGGAAACTATTAACGTAACTATAAAGGCCACTGTACACTGCCCACGTTAATACGAAACATTACGTTACGCGCAGTATACACTTAAACCTTTTGAAAATCATAGTGCAGCGTATAATTTGCATTACTTATGCATATGATTTGGTTTCAAATTAATACTCATTGCCGCTGATGTTAATGTACAAGCCGAGCGCATACCGAATATCTACATAATTAAATAGTACAAGCTCGTAGTTGGGCTGCTGTGTAGTGTCGGCTTAGATTAGCACTACCCCATTTCTTCCGGTGGGTGTACGTAAGAGACGACTAACGGTATTGGGGCTTTTAAGGGATTTTTGGGCGATGCGGTTGGAGACCAATCACCAATAACCTTTATTTCACCATCTTTTCCCCACGCAACTTCCAAAAGTGGCTGAGGAATTTATAACTCCCTAGCTCTAGCTACCCCTTCAAAGGATTTATAGCCGTGAGTATATGTATGTATGTCAAATTAATACTCATTGCTCCTGATGTTAATGTATAAGTTAAGCGCATACCGAATATCTACATAAGTAAATAGTACAAGTAATTCAATCGAAAGGATTTGAGTTGAAAGAATTTATGTGCCGTGTAATGAATGGCGTTTTATAATAGAGATATAGTTTACGTTGTATATTCCTGAAGGTATAAGGCGACTGAGCCAAATAGAGCTTATTAAGTGATTGTTTGGCTATTTGGCTGGGGACCCATCGTTCATATTACAATCCTTTGCCTGCTTAACCTAAATCCACCTATTATCTATTAATGCCAAAAATCGCTCCGCCACTTCCAAGTAATTTCGAACTCTGAACTCTGCCTACCCCATTTTTGGCAATAGCCATAAATATTTGTATCGAAGATTCTTATTTAATTGTCCTTTTTAGTTCCAAATCAAACCAACCAATGCATCACATCATAATTTTAAAGCCAGTTATTCCAGTAGAGTCCAAAATAAATATGTTTCTGCCGATCGTAAACCCCAGTTGTCTTTGCTGCGACCTTCGGAATAGTTATTGATGATAACCGTGTTGTTTTGTCTCCTCGTCCGTTCTTAGAAATAAGCCTTAGCTTGTTGCGATGCAGGGAGAATATTAACGATACTATTATCCATCTTATTGCTATTATAGTGTTTTATTTAGTATTGTATTATAGATAAGAATGGAAAACTTCTTATTGCACAACACATTTAAACGATCTCTACGGTACTAGATAATACCGACCGCCGCCGGTTTGTCAGGATCGTACAAAGTGGCGATCGATAGTATCTGCCTACCGCAATGAGAACAAACGGCTATATGGATTAAATATGCTTTAGTATGCCTCTATCGTTTCAAAAAAGTAAAGCAATTTATGCTTTCATAAATATCAACATTTATTTATCGTTATTTGTTCTCCTAAAACTTAGTATCAAATACAAGTTTTCCAACCACCTTGTTTAGAGTCCTTGTCGCATATTGATAAAGAGCTTATTCCATTTGTCTGAATGAAGACGTCTGAAAGCCACAGAATTTGAATTCAGACTAGTGAAATAACGTTCAGAACGCTAGGCTTCTGAAAAGTAGACAAATTTGTGTAGTGAAATAACAAGCGTCTGCGGCAGTAACTTCGAAGGACGTCTGAATTCAGAAACGACAAAGTGTAATGGAATAAGCTCTTTACACCGAGGTTACAAGCATTGACATCTAACACGAACTGCAGTACATACAGACAGACGCACAAGCGTTACAAGTAGTTACAACACGATGTAATTAGTATTCTATTGGCGCGAGCTTCGTGTGGGTGAAGCCGCGGGCGTGAGCATGGCTCGTGATTGATACGATGCACTTGTGTATGTCAGGATTGATACCGTCGTGCCACTGTTGTGCGCAATTAATTTTATTACTATAATCACATCAATCTTATAAAACAGGCCTGACTGTACGGAATAAAAGAGCTTAACTAATAAATAAATATATACTGACGTATTATAGACAGATCAGGTTAGCCCCAAACTAAGAAAGACTTGTATTATGCGATACTCGCTCAACGATAAATACACGTATATAAATAACAGCCAAGACGAAAGAGGATTGCTGCATTGCACTGCTCTGTAGTGTCGGCTTAGAATAGCACTACCCCATTTCTTCCGGTGGGTGTACGTAAGAGGCGACTAACGGTATTGGGGCTTTTAAGGGATTTTTGGGCGATGCGGTTGGAGTCCCATCACCAACAACCTTTATTTTACCATCCTTTCCCCACTCAACCTTCCAAAAGTGGCTGAGGAATTTCAAATTCCTTAGCTCTGGCTACCCCTTCTAGGGATTTATGGCTGTGAGTATATGTATGTATGTATGTACGAAAGAGGAATAAGATTTGCCAGGATCTTACAACGTAGCTATTGATAGTCTGTCTAGTTTGGAATTTATGGCATTTGTATGTATGTTACGATAAAAATTAAAAAATGATAATTTTACAAAGCTTTAAATTTACTGAAGGTTTAAAAGAAAGAAAAATAGATAGTAGTAATAAAACATCGATGCTGATGGCTCCACCGCATCGCCCACCAATCTACGATTAAAAAGTTAATTTCATAGATGGGTATTAATAATTGTATAAATTGTTCAAATGGCCAAATCGAAATGTCAAATTAGCATATGTGTTAAATTATACTCATTAACGTTTAGTGAATGTCTCGGTTATTCTAATATGTTAAACGTTTCATGACCATGTTAGATATATTTTAGTTTAGTCACTGGTGTATCATTTTGTTGATTATCCTAAAATGTTAGAGTTTTTGTCTTTCTATCTATTAAGTAGCCATAGGTTTTTTTTTATTTGCCAATTTTATAACAGTATTCATTAACATTTACTTGTATAGTTTGCTGATAGTATTCCTAACTAAAAAAAAGACGTTTTCTTAAAATTTTACTCACAAATAAATTGTAATTAAATAATACGTCCATAGTAAGGTCGCGGGTTCGATTGCCGCTTGTGTCGAGATTTTTCTTTCCTTTGGTTTGTTCATGAGGTTTTCATGAACAAAAAGATTTAAATTACGTCCATAATAAGCTCTAAAACACTGAAAAGACCGTTAGTTTAATTTAATTTATCTTAAACTCTTAAAAGGAAGTTGTACGGTCGTAGTTGTCGTGGACTATTCGTTTATTTTAGTGGATTTCTTTCTTAGAAGTAGCGGGACAGCGGTGATTGATTTGTTTCGAACTAATTTTATATAGTGTCTGAATGAAGGTCGATTTTAGATGTCATACAATAACATCTTTAACTTCACTTCGATGGAAATAAAATATTCGTATAATTTAATGAAATGAAAATGCATAAACCAAGTTTATTAGTTCGACAAAAAATATACATAATAATATGAATACAAGATGTTAAGAATACCTTATTGTGTTGAGAATACGGGTGTTCTCTCGTGCCTATGTTGTAGGTAGAGCATGCTTTTTAAGGTCTGTATAGTATTGTAACTCAATTCATCAAAATTTTGACATAGGTCACTGTAGTATTAAGCGTGCGATATATGGTGCCTTAAATAGATTTTTTTTAGCTAGCCTGCAAGCCTGTTTTTTCGACATCAAGATGCTTTGCCATTTATGCCATTTTGCCATAACTTTTGGCGTTTGTCATAAAATAAATCCGCCTTACAACCGATAACTAATAATATGCATAGTGTGTTCAACATATAGGTTTATACAAAACAAGAAAAATAATAGTACACTGCGAATGAAAAAGAATGCTCATGGAAAGAGTTTTATTTTTACTTATTAGTGTCATAAAATGATTATTGTAGGTTTTTTGCTTATATTCGCGCCGTTAGTTCCCATTAGGGAAGGCAGAGACTATCAATCGCAACTTTGTACGTTCCTGGCAAACCTCTCTAGCTACGTTCACATTTATCAATGTTTCTATAGGTACATGCTCTTTAGTGTGAAACAATCGAAATACTCACTAAACCGCATTTATAGTTGACTTAACATTATGTCAGTTATGTCTTTCCTAATATTGTAGTATAATAGCCAAAGTATATTGATAAAAGTTCGCCATTCAAACTAATTTATTGTCATTTTATGTAAAATTCTTGTTATGACTTTAATTTTATCTGGCGTGAATGTGCTACTTTACATTTATCAACATGTGATACTAATAAAAGTTTTTAAACATGTTTTGTATATTTTTATTGGATTCAAATTATTATCGTAACGTATTTTTGAAAAACCTGTTCGTTTTGCTACAGGGAGTTGTTTTATTTGTATTATTAATATGATATTTGATATGCTGCTCCTAAATATCATGCTCTTGGTGTTTTATTTTATTTATTTATTTATTTTATTTTATTTTATGTTGTAGCACAACATTGATTTAAGCTCACTTTCAAAATGTTAGATGTTTTCTTCGGTCGTATGTAATTTATTGAGTTAATGCAAGTACAAAAATAAAGTGAACAAAAATCGGGGAGGATAAAAGGACTTTTTGTAAAGATAATTTGCGTAATTTTTTCCCTAATACATTAGGATACGTGATGGTGACTTTGATATAAGTTTAACTTAAAAAAATCGTAGATTCCAAGAAGTTATTTCTCATTAGGTCGTTGGCACCCAGTTCAATTTTAATAACTGAATAAATATCATAGATTATCTCCTCTCCTTTTTTCTCTCATCTTTTTTATTTATCTGACCTTGCCCTGCTGTGCTTGGGAGATAAATGTATGCTTACGCCGTTTTAGATTTTAGAAAATTTAAAATTTCTATCACTATTAATATTTTTTTTATCTTTCAGTATATTGGCTGTTGGTGACTGCATAATAATTTGTCGTATTAGTTATTCCTAGTATTAGTTATTAAATATAAAGAACTTAGATATTTCTTAAAGCGGCTCAGGATTTTTTTTATTCCTTAGCTCTGGTTACCCCTTCTAGGGATTTTTAGCCGTAATTATATGTATGTAACTTAGATATATATAACTTGTTATTTTATTGTCGTGTGCAAGGTCATCTTTACACTTGGCGTTACATATTACTTTGTTGGCATTTCTATAGCGTAGAAAAGATAAATAACTGCCTATGATCATCATAATAACCTTAATAAAAAGAGGTAAATAGAGCTACGTTTATTTGCTCATTCGAAATTAAATTGTCAAATAAAGAATCGTTGGTAATTGATTTACAAATAATTGACCAAAAAACTACTTAAATAATACATACATACATATACTCACGGCTATAAATCCGTAGATGGGGTAGCCAAAGCTAAGGAATTAGAAATTCCTCAGCCACTTTTGGAAAACTGAGTGAGGAAAAGATGGTAAAGTAAAAGGTAGTTGGTGATGGGTCTCCAACCGCATCGCCCAAAAATCCCTTAAAAGCCCCAATACCGTTAGTCGCCTCTTACGTACACCCACCCGTAGAAACGGGGTAGTGCTACTCTAAGCCGTCACTACACGGCGTAAATAAATAATAAATACCTCTAAGTCGTCTTGCGGTCATGGCACTAAACAGCTTTACATTTTATCTAAGTACATACATACATAGTTTTAAAGAAAATTTAGAAAGTCTCTGCTGGTGAAACCCAAAATCCATACTAATATTATAAATGGGAAAGTGAGTTTGTTTGTTTGTTTATTTGTGACGCTTTCACGCCGCAACTACTGAACCGATTGCTTTGAAATTTTGCAGACATATAGGTAGAAGTCCAAATTAAATAATAGAGTACTTTTATCCCGGAAAAATGATATTCCCGAGGGATAACAAAAATATTGTTTACTTGCGCTGTGTGCTGTTTAAAACAAGGTAATATTTAGTTCTCGAGGTATGAAAGAGATGGCGCTGGGTATTTTTTAAAACGTGGTAACGATGTATTTTTAAGATACTGTTTAAGAAGTGGAATGATATCTAACGCTTTAGCCAGGGGCCGAAAACTTCTCGACATCCTCACTTTGTGGATTTTAGCAGCGCAACCTTCAACCTTTCAGCTGAAACCTTATAAAAAAGCACGGCGTTGTTTGCATGTTCACCAATAGATGGCGCTGTCTGAACTTTCTACATCGCGGTATGATTTCTTCTTTATTAGAGTATATAAACCGAAAATATGTAATGTCTATTTAAATAAATAATAAACATGAAGTCTCCACATATTTTGTGTTTTTTCGATATTAATGAAATACTGTTTTAATTAAAAATAACAACGAATTATCACAGTGACTTTGCCACCTCGGTTACCAAATACTAATGATATAACAGTCACGCTTGGCTACTCAATACTAATACAGTGACTGTCACTGTATAGCAATTTCAGTGACTTAGTAACGTTATTATCAAATCAAGTCAAGAAAATATCTCAGGACAATTAAATAATAGATTCAAAATAACCTTCACTTCACACTTTTTCAGGCTTAGGACTGTCGCCATAATTTTAAGTAAGTGCGGCGTGTTTATTATGTTGAATCAACTTTTTACAAGTATTTTGTTCTAAATCTATTTTTATTTTTTCGCAGTAGGCTGAATAATAGTTAGGTTAGTTTAGTGCACTTTGTTCGTCGTATAGATTTTTATAGTTTAGTTTGGGATATTTAAATATTTATAGGCAGTAGTTCTATAACAGTTAGGTTAGTTTAGTTAGTGCTTTTTTCTAGGTGCTGTGCGAACGCGCAATATTAGCACCGAAAAATGAAACGGTCACTAAAATAAATGAAAATATTTTGATTGATGAAGTTATGGGAGAAAATACTGAAATACTGATCCACCACTAACCATCCCCATATTAACGGTCAGTGTAGGAGGCAGCACCGGGACGCCCCGCCGCCGAATTGCCAAACTACTATTCGTATTTGAACTCACTAAGATATTCTCATTTTGAACATAGAAACTTGGTACAAAATGGTTTGGTTCATGAATCTTATGAAAAATTAAAAAGGATTTTTGAAACTCAACCCCTAAGAGGTTTATATAGTAAATGAAAGTTAATCTAGAGATTTTTGACATTTTTGTATCTAGGAACATAAAACTTGGTGCGATTGAATTTATGAAATTCATCTATCAATCATTCATGAGTATGTTCTAACGGCCATAAATTCCATAATTGGGTAGTCATTGCTTCAGAGAAAGTAATTCTTCATCCACTTTTGAAAATAGACTAGGGAAAAGGTAGTTAAATAAAGGTAATTAGTGATGGGTCACCAACTGCATCGCCCAACAATCACTTGAAAAGCCTCAATGACCTTTATATCCTTTACAACGCCCGCGGGCATATAAATATAAAAACAGAAGTTGAGATAGTGTTTCGGTATTTTGAATGTAAACCGGATGCAAAAAATGAAGTCTACGCGGACGAAGTCGCGGGCAAAAAGCTAGTAGGTTAATAAATACAGAATACGATTTGATAACATATAGATATAATTCAAATAAGGCTTAGCCTACGAATAATTATATATCCTAGCTCTGCAGGACATTTCATGTTCAATTACATGTCCACTTTTAATTTATTCGAATGATAAGACACTAAAGTCTTAATCGAGTTATTAAAATTCGTGTTTTAATCGCTATATCGTTAATCGAGTGCGTAGTCGGGACACCGTTAACGGTTTATCGTTGTGAGTAATGTTATTTGGTTTTCTTGTTTAACTTTGATGTGTTTAATTATTTATACGGGATTTGATGTTAATATAATATTGTTAGACGGTTCTATTTGATCCAAATGTGTCCTCCGAGGTCGTCCTCTACTAACATTACCTTCCACATTGGCTCTATATATCTCTTTCACCAATTTACTGTCATCCATCCTCTCTATGTGCCCAAACCATCTCAACATTCCTTTTTCTATCTTTCTTACAATATCATCTTTTACACCACACCTTTCACGAATCACATCATTCCTCACACGATCACATAACCTTACATTACACACTTTTCTGAGGGATCTCATTTCTACTGCATTCACTCTACTTTCATGCTTCTTCTGCCACACCCAACATTCACTGCCATACATAAGCGTAGGAACGAGGACAGCATCATGCACAGCCATTCGGGCCTTTGCAGACACCGACTGACTAGACTTTAGACTATCCAGTGCTCCATTTACCGCATTACCCTTTTTCACTCATCTCTCGATATCTTCATCACACTTTCCATCCCTAGTAAACAAACTTCCCAAATATACAAACTCTTTCACTTGTTCCACTTTCTTACCATTAATCTCAATCACGCATTCGGTCATATTCACCTCTCTCTCAAAAACCATAGTTTTTGTTTTATCCACATTCACCCTCATTCCCTTTTTCTCAAAAGACGCACATGCAATATTCATCATCTCTTGCAGCTCTTCCACCGATGATGCAAGTAGCACTTGATCGTCGGCATATAAGAGGCATTTAATGATGAATCCACCCATTCTCAATCCATAATCACTTTCACGCAACTCTGTTAAACAGTCATCCATGAACAAATTGAAGAGCCACGGGGAAGCTACACAACCCTGTCGGACACCCCGAGAGATCCCGAACCAGTCAGTATTTTCCCCGTTTACTCTCACACATGCACTGGAATCCTCATAGAGTGATACCAGTGCACGTATAAGTCGACTCCCCAAACCGAACTTGGATAACACCTCCCATAAACACTTTCTTACCACCCTATCATACGCCTTCTCTAAATCAATGAAGGAGCAATACACCTTTCGGTTCTTAGCTAAGAACTTTTCGGTGATGCTCCTTAAAGAGAAGATTTGGTCCATACATCCCATTCCCTTTCTAAGGGTCAATTCACACGTACCACAACCACACCACAGCCACAACCACACCACAACGACGCCATGTGGTCGGGCGTATATTTTGTATTGAAAATGAATATTACAATTTACACGTACCACATTTTGCCGTTGTTATCGACCACTTGTGTAATACGACCACATCGCGACGGCGACGCCGCCACGTGGCGGCGGCACCGCGGCCACATCGCCACGACATGACGTCATCAACAGCGCGTCGTCTGTTTATTAATGAAAGCCATAATAAGGATAGCAACAACAATCTTTCCTCCATGACTACGTTCAGTCAAGCCGTGTTACCTCTACTAAAGCTGGAGTATAACTGCACATGACCACGTGGATACCACATCGCAACGACAGCGACAACGCAACCACATCGACATTTTGTCGGTACCACAACTAGAGTTTCTCTTCGAGAGTTCTCGGACCGAGAATTCCCGGGAAATTTTGCCTTACTCGAGACGAGAAAAAAGTGGTCGAGAAGTCGAGAAATCGAGAAATTCAGTCTATAATTCTAAAAACTTAATAACGCGCTTGCGCGTGCGACGCGGTGTGTGAGTGACCACCACAGACACTACAAGCAATATTGAAACTGTTTTAACAAGAAGCTTGATTAAAAAAGAGTTTCAGTTATATGAATCAACTGGCAAAAGAACACCTAATCTGGAAAACTTGTATAATGCTGTTATTTAATGTTTTTTGACATGAATTCCTCATGTGGGGATTATTACTCATAAATAAAAGATGTTATTAAAGGAAAGAAAAATTTCGACACCGGCGGGGTTCGAACCCGCGACCTTCGGGTATACGCCCCCGTCGCTCTGCCAACTGAGCTACAGTAACTGACACTGTAGCTCAGTTGGCAGAGCGACGGGGGCGTATACCCGAAGGTCGCGGGTTCGAACCCCGCCAGTGTCGAAATTTTTCTTTCCTTTAATAACATCTTTTATTTATGAGTAATGCTGTTATGTCAGCAAAACCTACATCGACAGAAAATGAACGGGTTTTCTTATTGTCTGGAAACTTTGTGACAAAAATACGAAACCGATTGTCAGATGATGCTATAAACGCTCTCGTATTTTTAAAGGCTTATTTCATTCATAACAAGACTTAGTGGGCTAGATTTTGAAGCAGTTCGCTTTAAATTGTGATTGTCATTATAACTACAAGATTATTAATTATTTATTAGGTTCTATTGTTTACTTGAGTAACGAAAAGACTATCCATTTATAAGAAATATTGAATAGTTGATACAAAGACTAAACTAAGGTACCTTGCTCGTAATTATTAAGCTAGGCTGATTGTTATTTTTTTATGCCTGACTGAAAAACTGACGTTTTATTTTATGCTACATAATTGTAGAGTTTGTAGTACATAAAGAGACTAAAAGTAAGTTATTTAGTATGTAAGGTGCTAAGTTTTACTGTGGTGACATGATGACATTGTTTTTAGAAGATATTTTATTTGTTTTTACCAAAGAAAAAGACTATTTATTTATTTGTTTGCTAACTACTAATTGTTTGTAGAAATAATGATTAAAAGATCTCACTAGAGCTTATTTCGCTTCATTAAAGATTTCTATACTTAAAGTCAAATGAAACTAAAAATAAACGTTGTTGATTAATAAATATAATATTTTTTTAATTGATCTACAAAACCAAGTGCAAAATTAGGAAAGTAACAATACAACAATATTAACGACATGTTTTTCTTTTGCACTCTACTTGATGTACCTAGATACTGCATGATTGTGAACACAAGAACAAAAAAAATACATTAAAAATTAAACACTAAGAACACTAAAAAATTTAAATAAAAATTAGACAACAATGCATGAAAAAGAAAAAAACTCAAAAAAATTAATAAATATGGAGCACTTTAATAAATTGATAATGAGTGTTTAACGGCTGCCAAGCTATCATTAAATATATCTTAAAGAGATCGAACTGAGTTTGTTGACGAACACATGCGATAAATAGGGGAGTGAGTTCCTAGATTGGTCCTTACTGACGGAAGACGAAATCTTGAAGCCTTGATGACATAGTCTTTTATCATAAGAAGTTAGGGTATGACACAGGCGATCATTGAAGCTTAACATGTTGTTGAATATTACATAAAAAGCGCAGTTTTATTGTTAAATCACACATTATTTTTTTTAAATTTCCATATTTCTCGACAACCCGGGAATTCCCGGGAAATAGTGGTCGAGAATTCTCGTGCTCCGGGAAATGAAAAAGGTCGAGAAATGAGAAACCCTAACCACAACGCAACTGCAAAAAGCCGCTGCGACACTATTCACACGTAACCACAGCTTGACCACATTTTGTCGCTGCGACGTGGTGTGGTTGTGGTACGTGTGAATTGACCCTAAATCCTGCTTGCACATCCCAAATTTTATCTTCCGTTTCATTCATCACTCTTTCAATCAAAACCTTTGCATACAATTTACCGACAATGCTGAGTAGGCTGATTCCACGGTAGTTTCTAGCCTCCTGGTGTGACCCCTTTCCTTTATATAAAGGCACAATTACCGCTTTGCACCAATCTTGTGGCACTTTGCCACTCGACCAGCATTTTTGGAAAAGGAAGTACAACCAGGAAGCCACCACCCCTTTACCAGCCCTCAGCATTTCAGTGTTTATCCTGTCATACCCTGCCGCTTTCCCTAGTTTCATACTTTTCATTGCTTTCATTATTCATAGAACATGTGCTCAAAAAGGCAGGTGTCCGCAGTATGAAGAATAAAAGAGCATGTATGAAAAGATTGATGGATGTAAACGAAGCAAGAGAGGTTTGCCAGGATCGTACAAAGTGGCGATCGATAGTCTCTGCCTACCCCAATGGGAACTAACGGCGTGAGAATATGTATGTATGTATGTATGTATGTTAGACAGTCTGGTAGTTAAAGAAGATTCTTCTCGTGTTTATTATAATTATTGTTTTTATATTCATTGATTCCGAAAGATTTTAACTAAGAAATTGGTTTTTTCCCTTTGATGTATTTGATAATGATACTTTTTGCCCTTAAAATATATTATGTAAATGTTGTTATTAATCATTTAAGATAGACATAGAATCTGGGTAGATGTTTTTAAATTTTCTACTACGAATAAAAGCACAGAAATTTTAATATGAATAATCAGTTTACTTATTAATTTAGAATAAATATACCAAAGCTCAATGTTGCTATCAATAGTTTATCTGCCTACCCCAACAGTCTAACGCTTGAATTTTCTCAATGCTGCAAACAAGATGATTACAAGCAACCTTGTACATGCTTATGGCAAAATTGAGTGTCTCGTAATGCAAGATTACACAATAACATTCAACATAATAATATTTAAACCGTAACCCGTCATCGCAACGGACATTGACTAATCAACAATAGATCAATGAGTACCGGTTTATGGTAGGGCTGCCAGGTGGAAGGGATTTGTACTAGTTTGCTGAACTGTTTTACGAGATATCGGTTTTAAAAGACTAAGAACTTCGGAAATTTTCAGTAGTGAAAATTTTATAACAGGGAATACTTTTAGTAGTGAAACTGTATGCGTAAATTAATTGTTATTTACTAGTGTTCTCCTATGGATATGGAGTTAATTCTAACTTGAAATAAGCTAATTATTGTCACTTTGTACAAACTCGATAATCCTCGCTCTTATTGCTGGATGGACGTCAAATCTCACTTTTGATCCCGATGCTACTCATTTCTGTGTGCATTTGAGTTGTTAGATGTTTTTTGATTATTTTATCTCGGCAAAATTGGTCTCTTAAAGTCGAATACATCAATACAATGAATTGATAGTCTTAGTATATGTATATATTTCTTCTACGACGGGTTTTTAAGCATACAAACCTGGCAACCGTAGTGTTGTTAATGATTCTTTCAATGGTTTTCAACCGGCGATCATCGCTAACTATTTGTCTAGTGTCCCGTGCAGTTAGCCGGTTAACGATTAACCATTTGTCAACGTAATCACTATGTGGATAAATAAGTTGAGTGATTGTCCGTTTGTATAGATATCTGTTACCATTGTTGCTTGATTGAAACGTTTTGTTCAAGTGATTCGATCATTATCAGCGATTTGTGGTTGATTATTGGTTTTTAGTGTCATGAAATTGGTCGTAGTGTAACTTTTGAATAATTGAATTTGGAGTTATGAGCTATAACCGTACATATATAGTATGACTTACAATATGCTTATGTCCCTCGATTCCCATTTGTGATAGCAGAAATCTTTCTATCGTCTTTAACTTAGAATCTTCTCATGCTCATACTTGTCAATATTTTTATATTACTTTTCGAACATATGTTTTTAATAATTTTTTAACGTTAATATAATACAAAAGTATATGTTTGGAGAATACAAATCCTGGGAACTATTCAATAATTTTATATATTTATAGTTATCGCAAACACACCTACATATCATACCGTCTTCATATCATACACAAGTAGACTAGGATAAAAGCAACATGAAGAATCTTTATTTTTTCATTGACTAAACAATAAAGACGAACCATACCCATCATATCTCTCGTAAATCATTCTCGAATTCCGATTCGATTGCAATAAAAGTGTCCGCTATTTCCACACTTAATATTTATGACATTTTCCACATCGCCGCCGCAATTTCACTACCGCGATTTAGCTGAAATCTGAAATGAGTGAAGTTAATTGTGCGCATGCGCAAGTTAGCATAGAGAGGGAATTATGCGGAACTAACGGCTGAAGATGAACAGTGAGAGCGATGTATGAAAGTGTGGGTTTTTTTTTAGCTGGAAAATTATTTTTATATTGTTGGTTATATGATTATTCATTCATATACTCACGACAGAAGTTCCTATTGGGGCAGGCAGAGACTAATGATCGTAACTTTGTAGGATCCTGCTAAACCTTTCGAGCTTTATCTATATTCATCCATATTTTATACGTATTTCATACGTTCAGTCGCCTGTCTAAATGCTTATACCTACTTTAAAATATAAAAAGTTACTATTACAACTACTATTTCTTTCAATCTCGCATGTTATTCCCTTAGTTTCTATAGTTTTCAAATGATTTAATTCGGAGATACTTAAATCGTTAATATTATAGGCATAAATACAAAATATATTTGTTTGCAAGGCATATACACAATAAGGATGTGAAATAATGACATCCGCTGAATCCACAAGCAAGTTTTGCCGAAAAGTTATTAACTCAATATAGAACGAGTAAATTTAGTTCCCTTGTTAATAAAAGCTATTTGTTTTTTTTATTATTTATGATTAAGTAATAAGTATCAGATTTTATCTAAAATGACAAAACTTAAATGCCAAAAATAAAATAATGGTTTTTAGTAAAATTGAATCCGTAAAAGAGATCATAAAACATCGTCGATTCCATACTTGATAAGTTTGCGCGTGTGGGTTGGCTTAGTCACTGTTTCTTGGCTTGACACACATTGCGTATCTACTTCACACTTTACTGCCTACCAGTATACCACCAAATATGTAATGGGATGGTTTTATGTATTTCTATTACTTTCACTGTTTTCTGATTTTTTTGTATTATGGCTCGATTACAAACTTTCACTCTGATTTCAAACATTTGGCAATTATTAAAGTCATTCTTTTCCGATCCTAACGCACCAAGTGTCGATTGTCTATTGGAAACATATCTCCTGAAACTGTTGAAAACAACAGTTTTATTTTCTGTTAGAATGTCTGTTAGATTTTTTACAACATACTTGTGAATATTTTACAGAAATAAAGTGATGTTTGCATCGCAAGTATAAGTAAGTAAAGAGAGGCTATAATTCAGACAACGTACTAGTGGTGAGAACTAAGAAAATCACATTGACGGCAAATCATTTCTAATGCGTGCTCATCCGCACAGCCCATATACGTCCCCACCAAGGGGCTTGAGCCTACCCTATATAGGTTGATTTGGCCATAGTCCATCACGCTGGCCAATTGCGGGTTGGCAGACTAACGACTGCTACCGTAATAGTAGCTGGGACCGACGGCTTAACGTGCGCTTAAGACATCCTTAATTCCAACTGCGCAATTTTCGTATCTATATTATAACCTAAAAATAATTGATATAAAGTAATTATTGCAAATAAATAAAGAATAAATAAAGGATAGAAGAATTTCGCACTGGCAGCCAATTGACACGGTAGCTCAATTGGCAGAGCGTCGGGGCGTTTACCTGAGGTCGCGGGTTCGATCCCCGCCTGTGTCGAAATTTTTCTTTCCTTTATTTATTCTTTATTTTATTTATTTATTTATTATTTATGTATCAAGTGGCCTTCCGAATTAGTAAAAAAAATTCGGAGGTAGGAAACGCAAACACTACTTAAACGTGTAAAAGAAATAAAGGATAGAAGAATTTCGCACTGGCAGCCAATTGACACGGTAGCTCAATTGGCAGAGCGTCGGGGCGTTTACCCGAGGTCGCGGGTTCGATCCCCGCCTGTGTCGAAAAAAAATTTTTCTTACCTTTATTTATTCTTTATTTATTAGTAATAATCCCCACATGAGGTTTTCATGAACAAAAAGATTTAAATTATGTAATTATTGCAATTTACTGTCATCCAAAACAATAGCTGTTATAACAACAGCAATGTCCTAAATCTAAACATTTCTCTACATGTTGAAAGACATTGATGCTG
The DNA here is from genome assembly GCA_963576735.1 of Bedellia somnulentella. NCBI lineage: Eukaryota > Metazoa > Arthropoda > Insecta > Lepidoptera > Bedelliidae > Bedellia > Bedellia somnulentella. The sequence goes on from OY755190.1 coordinate 11,005,417, forward strand.
GAAGTAATACACCGAGTGATTGTAATAATGCACGTGTATGGCACGATCCGAGTGTCCGTGCGTGCATGCACAGCGCGTTCTACTCCACAAAGTAATGACAGGCGCAGGTCACGCCCCCGCCACTCGTAACAACCAGCGAAGGGTTATTACTATTACTAAACGCCACCCAACTAACCCCAAACATACACACCATCACGATCTCATACAACTCACCTGCCTTTCATACACTGACAAAAACAACTGTTACTAATCCACTGATTGATATCCGACTGACATTCAGCATTAATCGTGCCGATCTGCATTGTAGAATACATATAACTCAAGTAAATGCTCTTATTGTGCAGTGATATACGTCGTGATTCTATCGTTCAAAGTTATCGTTTTGACCTCGGAAAATGTCAATTGCTGAGGACGGTATTTGTGAGAGTGCCATCTTAATCGTGGAGTGAACCATGTTTCAAGTGCAAGGGATGTTCGAGCAGTCGTTGCGGGCCGGCGACGAGCTCTCTCCTAATGGAACGAAAACACTCGCAGCTCTTGCTAAAATACATCGTCATTGCACGGGAAAAGCGCACGCAAATGGCTGCACGGATCATCGACAAAATCCCTTGTCAAAATCCGAATCCAACGGTAGTATACAGTCGCGCAGATCTTGCATCATAGAAATCAAAGAATCAGATAAGAATCATCACAATTGTTTCACAAAACATCATGACGGATGTTACACAAAGAGCTTTAGCAATAGCACAAGCTCGTACGATGGCCACAGCGACACAGACTCCGAGAGCACGTCTAAAACCCGATCAGATATCAACAAAGCTACCGACCCCTGCGAGCGACTCTTTGCGCAGAATACTAAGGCTTCATTAATGAAAACGGCACGTATGCGTTATGCTGATGACACCGTCATTTCCGCTTGGCATGACGAAGTCGACGGTGAAAGATGCAAACAAGCATTCAACAAAACTCCCATGAGAACCAGCTATAGGGATAGGAAGTCCGCTGTGGTCACCATCGAGGAAGTCAAATCTGATGGTTCTAACAACGACGAGGAGCTGGCAAACGCTGTACTATTCGATGAACAACGTAAAATACAACCGAAAATTAAACCTGGTTTGCTCAGAAAATGTTCCATCGGCAATGGAATATCTAATGGCAAAACTAACGGAAACGTAAATAGACCTCCATGGAGAGGTTCTTGCAAGAAGGGTATTCCGGCTGAACCGTTTAGCAGAAGTCCATCGGTCCGAGGCAGTATTCGAAAGAAATCTTTGAAAAATGATGGGATTCCATGGAGAAGGCTCTACGAACTTTCGCTGTGGAGAAAGTATGGTGTGAGCTTCGCTGCCGTGGGCGCCGACTGCGAGCGTGCGCTGCTCCGACCCTGGAGCGAGCTGTCGCCGCGCCCGCCGCCGCCGCCGCCGCTCCTGTCGGTAAGTCAGCGTCAATCAAATACGAGCCGAAGGCGTCCACCGCTCTTTGCGATACGTCCACTCGTATTTGGTAACACTTGATTGCATTAGAGCCTTTATCGATGAATAGCGCACGACCTCATCCACTGCAATTATTATAAGGCAGCGGTCACGAGATGTGATCCCAAATAACAAATTTCCTCATTACTCGGTTGCTCCCTTTATTTAAAGCCATTTTTAGCTTCGTCATAAATTTGTAGAAAGAGCACTTTCTAAAGCTTAATATCTTATCGGGCCACCTATGCGGTAATGTGTCTTTGTTTGCAGTGTCAACACCTTACCCCAAAATAGGCTCGTTTTTATTTACTAAACGGGCAGATAACAGAGGCACGTTTTAAACTCGAGAATGAAGAATGGGCTGTAATTTAAAACGAGATTGTTGAGTCTTTTAAGGTTGTAGATTCACTTTCGTTTGGCGGCGATCACGATATCGCACAGTGGTAGCGCGCCCGCCGGCCCCACGTAACTGCCGCCATATGCGGTAACATCATTACAATTGGCGCCCTTTGCTTCCCGCGCGCTCTACTTGCTCCCGCGACCAAAACGCGACTCGGGAGCTGTTCCAATTTTCACCGCTTCACCTTATAAGGCTTAAACAAACCATAATTCACTCGAAAATATCTAAGCATTTTGCACGTGCGCTCGCGCTGTCATCGTTCCACAATTGAAAATTTTGTTGTACTAATGTTGGTAAATTTGTATTCTGCGGGCAATGAGTTGACGTAAATGGCTCATGTCTTTGATCTATTACAAGACGTGCTTGCATAAAACTCAGTAATTCTATTCGATTAGGCGACAACTGACGATGTATGTAAATGTGTTTGTTTTGTCATGGGCTACTTTACGTCATAACCGCAGCAGCATCTATCGCAATATTTAGTTTTCACGTGTAGCGAGAGTCAACAAACTTTATTATTATACGTACATGACGAAATATCAACGAACGTACTTGTTTAAACTCATAAAGTTGTAGTACTATTAATCCCTTTTCTATTACTGTGACTCCTATCAGTCAGGATAAATAAGACGATCGTTCAGTCTAGAACTACAATAAGGGCATGTATGAAAAGTTTGATGGATTTAAACGAAGCGCGAAGGCTATGACACGACGATAGGAGAAGGGTTATTTTTTTCAAAATGAAATACTTTCTATTTCTATATGGTCTTATTGACTAATTATGATTTGATTTCTCTGCATTTTCCATATGTCTTACATACAGTTTCTTGTAACAAGTCCCATAAAACATATGGAACGAATACGTAACTAAAGGGCGGAACAAGTTGATTAAGCATTGAAATCACGGTATTGAAAAAATCTCCAATTTTTATCAGTTCTCTTGATCGAAAGCTGTGGCTTCGGACGTAGTCGTAGCCGGTTACATATATTCATATTCATACATATACTCACGCCATTGGTTCCCATTCGGATAGGCAGAGTTTGCCGATCCTACTTACTTTCTTGGCAAACATCTCGATCTTCATTTCCATTCATCAATCTTTTCAAACATGCCTTTTTGTCTTTGATATGAATTTTCTATTTGATATAAACGACTTCTCCGTGGTCGTTCTGTACTGATATTACCGTCAATATTGGCTCTATACATATGTATATACATTCACTAATTTATTTATATCCATACTCCCTATATGCAAAAAGCATTACTCACACGAAATTTTGGATTCTAAGGCTTTGCTTGGCTCTTTTTGAGTTAAAACCCGTAAGGTCGTATGAACTCAATTGCGGTAACTCTCTGACATCTCATCTATGACATATGATTGTATTTTGAAATATGACAATATTTCCCCAGTTCGTCTAGATTTCTTATGAAATTCATGTAGTAATACACAAACTTAGACTTGCTTTTAATTTATTACCGTACTCTTAGCACTTAATGTACCAACTTTAGTCCAAGGCCGTGAGTCCATATGACTATATAACCAACAATTCCCATAATCGGCAATTTATTGGAGTGACATCTAATGAATCTGTCACAGAGCGGAGGTGTGCGAAACAGTCGCAAATGCTAATTGAACAGTGACATTTGTACGGCAGACAATGCCTGTTGTAATACTCTCGTGTAAATTCATTGCTAATCCCGAGCATTAAATTGTCTCCTACACTATCGGCTCTGTTGTAATGCTACATTCGTTTCATACTACGTCATGTAGATAGTAAACTATTTGGCGGTTTTTGTTGTCGCATTGCGATGGTTTTTCGAGCACATACGTCAACTTATGCCTTTATTTTCTAATTGGTGTAGTCAGAGCTTAGAAAGTCGCATTTTTTTAACCTTGAGTCATCCCGAGCATTAAATTGTCTCCTACACTATTGGCTCTGTTGTAATGCTACATTTTTTTTGATACTACGTCATGTAGATATTAACAGTTTAAATACATACATATACTCACGGCTATAAATACCTAGAAAGGGGAGCCAGAGATAAGGAGTTCGAAATTCCTCAGCCACTTTTGGAAGTAAATGGGGGAAAAGATGGTAAAATAAAGGTTGTAAGTGATGGGTCTCCACCCTTAGTTGCATCTTACGTACACCCACGGGAAGATACGGGGTAGTGCTAAGCCTTCTAAGCCGATACTGCACAGCAAGCATACAACAAACATACATGAACTTGCGGCTATATTCACTGATTGTGGTAACCTACGGAGGTAGTAGATTAAAAAGTATCATTTTTTTAACCTTACAAAGTAGCATTTATTTAACCTTAATTTAAGAGCAAATGCTGCGATATGAAAGTGTTAATAGGGTTTTAAAAAATAAAAGTTATAGCTTTGTGGGAAGCTCAGATGCAAAGAAGCGTGGGTTTTTAAATCCTGGTTTTGGATCCTACACCAATTTGCTTTATATAGTCTTATGTTAAATAGTTCACTTTTATATTTGTTACAAAGAGGAAAAATATCGTGACGAAACCTACATGACTAAGTTATAATTAGTAATGTGACTGTGTACATACAGTGTGACCATCTGGCCCGACTTTGATATGTTCGGGGAAAAAGTGGGTACTCTAAGCTCTAGGTTACAAAAATGTTGGTGTCTTGAATAACTACTACCTCTGCTTACCTTTCCAGCACATACCGTTATAACTGTCTGTTTATTGTATTTGGAATTATGCTATATTGGTTAAATTTGTAACAGCCAAAAGTGTTCAAACGGCGTTTATTATGAACGCATTTGTAAGGGAAATATGAATATCTATTGGTATCTTTTTCGAGACTACAAAGTCCTTTCATTGAAAACGTATACTCATTATTAAGGGTTATGGAGCTTATAATTTGGGCGATCACTAACCATCCTTTGTTTTAAGATCTTTACCCCATTTAACTTCCAATAGTAGATTCGGAATTTCCAATTCTGAAGGTCTGGCTACTGAAGGGCAAACACGAGCGCAATTTTATCGATACGATACGGTTAGAATGAGATGGCAGTATACGATACTAAGTAAGTGCGTAAGAGATGGGTGCTTTATCCCACGTGATAACTAGTTTAAACACGGCTCGTGCTTGCCCTTCTGTTCTACAGATTTATAGCCGTCCGTATATATGTATGTCTCTGGTAATATTATTTCTTTACCTACCACACAGCAAACTAATGGCGCCAGGAAAAGTAACTGCATAAGTAGTGTCATTCGCAGATTATTAAATTACATCGTTTGTTCGAAGCAACTGACGATAAATATTAGAAGTGATCATAAAATAACCAATTGCTAGACCGTCAACCTCAAATTATGTCCTCACATAAGGTAACCAACAAAAGGTGCTTGTACGGAAATGCAGTAATTAATTTAATGTTTTTTGACATGAATTCCTCATGTGGGGATTATTACTCATAAATAAAAGATGTTATTAAAGGAAAGAAAAATCCCGCCAGTGTCGAAAGTTTTCTTTCCTTTAATAACATCTTTTATTTATGTGCAGTAATTAAGGTAAATAATGTTGTTCACGCGAGCATACGAATTAGAAGGGGTTCACAAATGTTAGTGGACAAGGACGTAGGAAGACGCCGTGCGTAAATCTATCCCTTGTGCAGTGAAAGGTGGCCGTTTGTCAAACTATTTTATGAGTGATCCAATTATTATGGATTAAGTTTAGTGTTCCGTTAACAAGTTTTTATAGAATTTTACACTGTGTAAGCCTACGAAGTGGGAAGTATAATTGTAGAAAACTATGAATCTTCTAATATACGAAATTCACGTGTCGCAGTGTTTGACACCAAATGCCTCCGAAACGGCTGAAAATAGCTTCAAGAAAATAGAGTCATTCGCAGATTATTAGTTACATCGTTTAGTCGTAGCAGCTACTACTAAATATCAGAAGTGACTATAAAATAACCGATTGCTAGACCGTCAACGTCAAATTATGTCCCCACAAGATAACGCACAAAAGGTGCTTATGGGCGTTTTTTTTTTCGTTGTACCTTCCCTTTTTGACATGTCCCATCGCTATTCCACGATTTTTCACGGTTTTGATAAACTTGATATAAAGAAAATATGATATCGTGGCTAATTAGAATACCAAGCAATATAATAAAAAGTTTTAATCTAAGCATAAACCAGACATTTAAATTTTATCCATTATTAAAGTTGACAATACCCCTACTTCGACCATGTCCCACGACCAACGAGCATTGAAAATAGGCTAGAAAATCCATTTGTTGGCACACTAATAGCACTGCTTTATTTGCAAAACGTAGAAAATAGTATAGCCTTATCTATTCTTCCAATTTATAAGCGAATATCATTTTTAAATGCTTAAATTAAAGACTTTGTTAGAAAACCAAAATTGGTAACACGAGGAAAATTACACTGAGTGACGTTGGTATTTTATCATATTACTGAAATATTAGTACCACCAATCCTATATTATTTCTCCCTAGTAACCTTAAGTATTGTGCCAACGGTCATCTTTGTTTTCACTACATATTGTAAGCAGCGACCGGCTTGTCTTGACACGTTTTGTTAAAGGGCGTCGAAAGTGTAAATAAGAAACTCCACTGACTTGCGGCAGTTTTGAGGTTTGTATTCAGATTATCGTAACTCTTATTATTTTGTTATAAACCATAGTGTATTGCATTTGCATATTTTGGTTCATATTTTTAGATAAATAAGAATTTCAAACAGAAACATTAATTTGTTTCGTACGCTAGTCGATACGTTACGTTCCCTTGAGTGACTTTAACCAAAAATATTTCTCAGTGGATGGGATAATCACTCAGTGGAACTGTAAAACCATGTGCATATTGTAATTTGATGGATTCAATATAAATTATTATTAACTATATTAAGTCATAAAGTCATAATTTTATATTTTATAACCCCAATTATATTATTTTACTTTTCCATAAAGAACTGTGTGGCCAGCAAAAGGGGTTTGTTTGTTTGTTTGTTATAACAAATAATAGGAAATTATGTTAATAATTTATTATGAGCATAAAGGGGGAAATCATAAAATTATTTTATTGGTCCCTAAATATGATGTAAAAGAAGAAATAAAATTTCATAATGGCTCTCACTTCAGCAAAACGAATGAAAAGATATAGAGAAACATTAAAATCTAATCCAGAAAAATACTAGGAATACAAAAAGAATTATACGCGAAGCCTTTGGTAGTTTTTTGGAAAAAATCGCATTTTTTTTTTCTCATGGGTAAATTTTAAAACGTTTTTTTTGCCGTATTAGCTACCACTTACAGTAGTTCATGGATTATCCATTATTTACTGGGCACGTTTTGTATGATCGAAAAACAGTATTGTGCCCAATTTATTTACTTAGCTCATTGAAAAGAATCATTGTTTTTGTAAATTTTGTTTTATCTAATAAGGATATTTTTTCTTGATTAGTTTTTTTTTTATAATTGTAAGTTTAAGAATTTGGCGAGATTTGTTCGAAAGACTATTTTTGGTAATTTTATAGGTATTTTCGCATGTTTTGTTCATGAAAACCTCATGTGGGGATTATTACTAATAAATAAAGAAATTAACAATCAGAAACTTAAAAATCAAATCTTTATTTATTATTAAATATGTTATTTGATTTTTAAGTTTCTGATTGGTATCTTGATATATATGTTTTAAAATAAACGTTAAAAATTGTAATAAAACAATATTTTCATTTCACACTCTAAACAACATTCGCTGTGAATTCACCTTAAAGTTTCCACTTGGAGACGACAGTGTTCTACTGAGTTATTGTCCCGTATAACATTTTTCTAAAAATATTTTTTTACTGCCAAATTTTACGCATTTTACACAAAACAAAAAAGCTTTAAAAATATTTCAAAAACCTTCTTTTTGCTTTAAACATATATTACTAGGAAAGTATCATAATGTTTTAGATAATGAAAACTATTTAGGATCGCATGAAACAAAACGTAACTCAGTAGATGAAAACCTATGGAAATAGAATGAAATTACTTTGTAACTCAGTGGAAAGTTGAAATGCTCCCATCGAATGAAATAATTTAATTTAAGCTATAATTAATAATACTCCAGTACATACTTCAAATGAAATATAAAGATTAGTTATTAATGGATATGACAAAATAAAATAATTGCGTAATAATGTATTTTTTTATACTTATAGTAAAATATTTACTGGTACAACGAAAAAAAAAACCACCCTTATGCGAAAACGTAGTAATTGAGGTAAATAATGTTGTTCACGCGAGCATACGAATTAGAAGGGGTTCTCAAATATGAGTGGACAAGGACGTAGGAAGATGTCGTGCGTAAATCTATCCCTTTTGCAGTGAAAGGTGGCCGTTTGTTAAATTATTTTATGAGTGCTCCAATTATTATGGATTAAGTTTAGTGTTCGGTTAACTAGTTTTGATGCTAATTTTAAGGCAGGCCTCCGAAGTATGAAGTATAATTGTATGAAACTATGAATCTTCTAATATATGAAAATCACGTGTCGCAGTGTTTATCACCAAACTCCCCCGGAACGGCTGAAATTATTTATATGAAATTTTGAATACACATTTGGTAGGTCTGAGAATAGGTTATAACTATTTTTATACTCCTAAGTGATAAGGGTTGTCCACCCCTATAGTCCTAGTTTTATAGTGTTTATAATACACCTAGTGCTGTGTAGTGTCGGCTTAGAATAGCACTACCCCATTTCTTGGTGGGTGTACGTAAGAGGCGACTAATGGTATTGGGGCTATTAAGGGATTTTTGGGCGATGTTGTTGGAGTTCACCAACAACCTTTATTTTTACCATCTTTTCCCCACTCTACTTTCCAAAAGTGGCCGAGGAACTTCTAGTTCGTCAGCTCTGGCTACCCCTTGTAGGGATTTACAGCCGTGAGTATATGTATGTATGTATGTATAATACACCCTTTTTTTATAAAACACCTACACACCTATACACCTAGTTTTATAAAATTCATTAATCCTGTCTCTAGTAATAGTAATTGAAAGTTTCCATTAAACCCGGTACTAATTCTTTCACCAAGATACCTCGCTAACCATATACGATCTCAAAGTGATATATGTATGAAAAACGAACGATCGAACAATTAATTACAACATTCTATTAATGAAACCTTTCTATTTAAGAATAGCAATAATTCTCGTCTCGATACATTTAACAGGAATCGATTGTTCAGATCGAAATGCTTGTTTATGTTTCGATTTACATACTGCTCGGTGATACTGATTTGTTTTTTTTTGTTTGCAGGTAATTAAATGTCTTCATTTAGAATCCTACTCACGAGAACTAAGTGTAAGTAACTATAATATTTCATCATCGCAGCCCATGAATGGGTTACTTGGCCATAACATATAATTCTGGCCTTGTGCGGGTAGGCAGACTAACGACTTCAACTGTGATAGTATATAAATAGTAGCCGTGCCCTCTGATTGCACGGCATCGTCTTCGTAGTTTTCTGATCCAAATCGAATCGGCATTTCTATTTTTTTTATGAATAAGCTACCATGATAGAAAAGGGTACGGCCTTTTGAATGAGGCTTCCTGAACACGAGCCGACCGAACGATCTAATCGCTGCGCTCGCTGGATATTGTCATATTACATACATATACTCACGGCTATAAATCCCTAGAAGGGGTAGCCATAGCTAAGGAATTAGAAATTCTCCAGCCACTTTTGGAAGATGCGTGGGGAAAAGATGGTAAAATAAAGGTTGTTGGTGATGGGTCTCCAACCGCATCGCCCAAAAATCCCTTAAAAAGCCCCAATACCGTTAGTTGCCTCTTACGTACACCCACCGGAAGAAATGGGGTAGTGCTATTCTAAGCCGACACTACACAGCAATTGTCATATTAATCTTTACTTATCACGTCAACTTGTATATGTATGTGCCAGCATATCCCAAAAGATAGTACACATTTTGTATGGTCAGAAATACAAACAAAATGTATATTCTTAAATGCTGACCATCAATATTTAACTTGCGTTAATTACCCCACAATAATCCAGTAATCCAGTAAAAATGAAGCGGTATCAGGAATGTGATCACGTGACGAACGGTCGCGCGCCAAATATGGCTGCGACATCAGTTAGCCGTCAGGAATGATGGGTCCGCTGAGATTCTAATCTGCTTACCTAATCGAGGTATGTAAGTTAATTAACTGGTCGTTGTGGTTAGTAATTAGATGATATTTCGCCGATAGCTGCGGTGTTGGATGGGTTAGGCTGTAGGTTTGCAGCTTCGGCTGTAAATATTAAATTCATATAATATATATTTGTGGGAGTCATGTTAGAGCGCACACTACTGCGGACTCAAACGCACATAGCAGCGTCTCACTCATATTCCTACATCGCGGAGTGTAAATGTTTTTCGAGTTAAGCATAGATACAAATTATAAAGTTGGTACACAGCAGGGTGTACTGACCAGTATATCTTTGCTGTTTCCACAGTGGTGACCCCTCGATAAGAACACACGCTTCTTTCTACTACATTTCTCGATCTACCCGCAACTTCTATTCCTCGCTTACCTCACCACACCATTCATTCAGCAGAGCATCTACAGGCATGCAATCACCGGCCTCACTGCTCACACTGAATTTGGTAATTGGTAATAGGTATCTCCTAGCTTTGATATCGTCGTATCGACTAGGAGGGGAGTACTGTGGGAGTCATGTTAGAGCGCACACTACTGCGGACTCAAACGCACATAGCAGCGTCTCACTCATATTCCTACATCGCGGAGTGTAAATGTTTTTCGAGTTAAGCATAGATAAAAATTATAAAGTTGGTACACAGCAGGGTGTACTGGCCAGTATATCTTTGCTGTTTCCACATATTTAATATTAAATTCAATGCAGATACATACATACATATACTCACGCCGTTAGTCTCATTGAGGTAGGCAGAGACTAGCGATCGCCATTTAGTACGATCCCGACAATCCTTTCTAGATTCGTTTACATCCAAAATGTTTTCATATATGCTGTATTATTCTTCATACTTAGGACGCCTGCCTTTTTGAACATACTCGCTATTAGTCTTCTTCGAGGTCGTCCTCAACTAATATATCCATCCACATTAGCTCTATAAATATCTTTTACCAATTTACTATCCATCCTCTCTATAAATGCGGATATTTTTAAGTGTTGGTCATAATTTGATTTAAATGACTATACCGATTTTTTATATTTACTGTTCTGCAGATGTGCGTCTACGAGGCCACAAAATGGTATAGGGGTATAGGTTTGCTTATTGATAGTGTATCTATTTAGTAATTATTAGTAGAGCTGTGTAGTGTCGGCTTAGAATAGCACAACCCCATTTCTTCCGGTGGGTGTACGTAAGAGGCGACTAACGGTATTGGGGCTATTAAGGAATTTTTGGGCGATGAGGTTGGAGACCCATCACCAACAACCTTTTTTACCATCTCTTCCCCATGCAACTTTCCAAAAGTGGCTGTGGAATTTCTAATTCCACAGCTCTGGCTACCCCTTTTAGGGATTTATAGCCGTGAGTATATGTATGTATGTATTTTACCATCTTTTCCCACGTGTAAACAGTTTATTTTCAATCAGTATGTGCCGATGATTCAATGAATTACGTGTAGGCTGTAGAATAGGAGGATTCCATCACTATTCAATAAGGTCTATCGAACCCAGAAATTGATGCATTTCGATGGGTTTAATTTTATTAGTTAAACTATCTACTTTTAAGTATCTCATTATTAAACTCACGATGAAGCGATGTATTATAAGGTTTACTAGTTGAAAAGGGATATTCTGAAAAGATTACTTTGCATGTTTATTATCACTTTATTAGGGCTTTGATATTAACAAGAGGATTTGAATTCCTATTTTTTTCATGTAATCAGTGAAATCATTTCCTTTATGCCACAACACAGAAATGTTTCTTGAGAAGGTCTCGTATCATTTTCATCAGAATATGTTTCAGTTATCCTAACCAAGGGTACCCAGATATATATTATCAACTAGCTGACCAGGCAAACGTTGTTTTGCCATATATATTAGTTCAAGGGAATCACTTTCTATAAAATAACAATATAATGTTTGGGGTTGGCAACCCTTCTTACAGGGAAGCATAAAAAATAGTTATAAACCTATTCTCAGACGAACCGTATATGCAAAATTTCATTGAAATCGGTTCAGCCGTTTTGGAGAAAGGAGGACACTGTGAAACGTGAAATTTATATATAATACAACTCTTTTGTTGCATTATTACAGCGACAATTTTAACTATTTATACCTATGATATTCCAAACACTTATTTAATCCAAGTATGCATTGTAAAAATTATGCCCACTTTGCTAGTTATTGTGCCCACGCTCCGGCGCGTTACCTTGGTGATATAAAATGCATGCCAATGCAATACTTAATAATGCTCAATATAAATTATACATAATATGTTTCGCTATGAGCGCTGTGTAGGATAGTTATGAATATTTAAATGTAACGTTATATTGTGTCGGTTTTATACTTAGGTTTTAAGGTTTTACTATTTATTTATATTGGGTTTGTACCAAATTTTGACTATATTTTTTAAGTATGTTTGATTATTGGTTTTCATTGCGTTATATTTGGGGTATCCAATGACAATTTTTTCGTAATAACTAAGAAATAAGAACTTAATTCCCATTACACTCCCCAAGGAACAATATGACAAGCCCTTAAACATAAAAGTTTTATGAATTTATGTGATTCAGGGCATATAGACTCAATAAAGTAAGCATGTACTTACTTTATAAGACTCAGAAAGATTGATTAAATCGGACCTCTTCAGATTTACAATAATAATATAGAAAATATAAGATTGCGATATACCAGAAAATATGATAAAGGAGAGATGATACCTCTTTATATTATAGAGGTAATAATATAATAAGAGGATTTTTTGTTTACTACTAAGAAATACTTTACATTTAATTTATCTCTTGCCCTTAATACCGGACAAAACAATCATCCTAAAGCTTTCTACTTATTCCTCGAAACATTAACATAGTTTTAGTTAAAGTACTTTTATTGATTCATTTTAATATTTTTCTCTTATATAAACGATGTTTTTTATTAATTCTTGATATAATAAAAACGCCACACCATAAATAGTGATCTGATTAATAAAATGTGTCGAGCGAGACACTATTAAATCAAAATATCAAAGGCGTTTGATATAAATCAATCGACGGAAGCCGAAAGCACTTTACTAACATTTCGGTTTAACTAATGTCAGTTACCAAAATGTAGACGAGAGTAATTTATTTGTAGTCGTATATATTCTTTCTTCACTCAAATATTTATGGGGTTGGTAGAGTTTGTCTATTTTAGAACTAAAGTAGGTAGTTATATTGTACTAGCTTTTTGCCCGCGACTACGTCCGCGTGGACTACATTTTTTGCATCCGGTTTACATCCAAAATACCAGAATACTATCTTAACTTCTGTTTTTTTTATATTTATATGTCCGTGGGCGTTGTTATAGATATAAAGAACATTGAGGCTTTTTAAGTGATTATTGGGCGATGCAGTTGGAGACCCATTTGACTACCTTTTCCCCATTCAATTTCCAAAAATGGATAGAGAATTACTATCTCTGAAGCTGTGGCTACCCTTTTTTGGGATTTATAGCCGTTAGTATATAGTCATGATTGATTGATGGATGAATTTTATAAATTCCTTTTTGTAGTGGTTATATCAGTCATATCAGATCAAGTTTCAAATTTCTAATATAGTATATTTATAGATCAAAAATCTGTATACTATATTTCAATCCCTTAGGGGATGAGTTCCAAAAAACCTTTTTAATTGTTCATACGATTCATATGTTCAAATATGAGAATATCTTTAGTAAGTATGGATAGCAGTTTGGCGGTGCTGTCCCCTACACTGACTGTTGGTGATGTGTGAGAGATTGCAATCATCGGTCAACAGATGGCGTTACTGAATTAACATTGAGATATTTACTATTATTTACATAGTTTATCTATGAGAATATTAGTTAAAAATAGTTAAAAAAACAAAAGCTATAAACATATTCTCAAACCTACCAAATGAATACGCAAAATTCATACAATATACTTTCAATTATCTTTATTCATACATATTCGCATAGTTGAATGTGAAAAAGAAGGATTAGTGCATCCTATTATTCTAACCTAACACAAAAGCAAAAAAATACTCAAAAAGACTTTGACCACCCGGGATTCGAACCTGGGTCTTTCGTACTTAGTGTTTACCAAACGGTATACCGCTACGCCACGCAGACATTTAGGTAAGTCTCAAATTTGTGATATCCTATATATCTAGTAGTCATACTATTGACAAACAATTAAATGGACTATTATTTTGATGAAAATGGATGAAACCCTTATTTTTTCCAATAAGACTATTAATGAAGAGTCCGATAAAGTCGGTCGATGAAAAAATTAACCGTGTAAATATGGGGAACCATATAAAAGTTATGTTGTTTTATGCTTCTGTGGGAACCCTTGCGAAATCCGGGATAAATTACATCCTATATGTTGGCCAGGTGTATAACCTACATTCATGCCAAATTTGATCAAGGTCGGTCTGGTAGAATTAACGTGATGAACGGACATACAGACAGACAGTCATTTTTTTCAAAAATAGCAAATTTGGCTTCAGTATTGAAAATAAAACATATTCCACCGGTTTTTATTTTTTTTTCTTCAATGTACAGTTTTGACCTCGTTACAGTCTTATTATAGTATAGATTTGAGTTTGCTCTTTGTTCTTTTAATGTTATATCATAATTCATATTAAAGTGCCGGCTAAGAATTAAACTATCCCTTTCTACCCACATGTGTCATAAGAGGCGACTATGGGAAGGGTATGATGCTTTTTAAGTGGTTTTAAGGCGATGCAGTTGGACCCATCACCAATGAAACTATTTTTAACCATCTTGTCCCCTATCAACTTCCAAATGTGGCTGAAGATTTTTTGCTTCTTCTGAAGCTCTGGTTACCCCTTTTTGGGATTTATGGCCGTAAGTATAAATCTGTATGTAATAGTGAAGATTGTTTTTACGGCTTACTAATATTTATATTCATAGTAGTCGTGCCACATATGGTTATATGTCATGTGGCAATATAACTCACTGTTTGCTTCTTCCCACAAAACACGTTTTCAGTAAAGCCCTGCAGAGCATAATTTTATCTCATCAACAATTAAAAAAACATTTAATTATTGGTTTTGAACAACATAACTGTGTTCATTTACACTATAAATATTTGCGAATAGACTGTTTTAACTTGAATTTAATGGCTGAATTGGATTGCATTTCAAGTGTTTCTTCTGCAATCACTCGAGATTGGATACTTGTCCTAAATACTCAGATCAGTGCAAACACTATTATTGTAACTTTAGACAAACATATACTCACGGCTATAAATCCCTAAAAGAGGTAGCCAGAGCTTAAGAATAACAAATTCCTCAGCCACTTTTGGATGTTAAGTGGGAAATACATAAAGGTTGGTCATGTGGGCCACCAACCGCGTTACCCAAAAAGCACTTCAAAAGCCCAAAACAATAAGTTGTCTCTTAAGAACACCGACGGGTAAAAATAGGGTAGTGATAATCTAAGCCACTAGACAGCTTTTAAAATATTTATTCGTAAGGAAGTTTCGACTCAAAGCAGGGTACTTCTTTATAATGCCAGCAATGTTTGTAATAGTGGACAATTGGACTTGCCTAACATAAGACAAAGTTAATTGACATTATTATCTGGCTTACAATGCACTTAAGCCAAAGCATAGTTTTACTAAGTTTCTATCAGTTTTTCTTGCACTCGTTTATATATTCTTACTAACTCTGAGAAAAATAATTATGTTATTGTATGTATGTGTGTTAAATGAAGAAACATTTCTAGTAGTAGCATACAATAGACAATTCAATAGATTAGCGTATTTAATGTCTGTCAAGCTGATAGTTTTGCTTCAACAGAAGTGAAATTTATAAATGTAATTATTCAGCTGAGTGTCGGCTTAGAATAGCCTTAACCCATTATTTTTGCGGCTGACGTAACTGGCATTTTAGGGTTTTGAGGCTTCTCAAAAGATTTTCCGGCGATTTGGCTGGAAATCACGGATATAGAATATCTGAATTTATATATACATATACTCACGCCATTAGTTCCCATTGGGGTTGGCAGAGACTATCGATTGCCACTTTGTACGATTCTGGCAAGCCTTTTGAGCATAATTTACAGTCATCTATAAAAAAAAAACATGCCCTTTTATTCTAGACTTCGAACGCCTAGTATAGTAGTAGTGTAGAATTTATAATTCGTGTAGTCTCGATTTGGGAAGTAATCTCCGTTATTCCTTCACTAACCTCCTGTTAGCTATTTAAAATTTATTTCAAAATTATTTTTAGACGACGTGGCTGGCAACGCATGACAAATGATCCTGCACGTTAATTACTTTCTTCTTTTAAATTTTCAAAACCGGCTGATTAATTACTTACGCCGATGTTTGTTACGCTTTCTAAGTTAATATGGGGTTTTTAAATGGTTTTTGGGTGATGCGGTTGGAGACCCATCACCAACGATACTTTATTTCTACCATATTCTCCCCTATCAACTTTCTAATGTGGCTGAGGAGTTTCTAGCTCTGAAGCTCTGGCTACCCTTTTTAGGATTTATGGCCGTGAGTATATGTATGTACGTCAGTCGTTACAATTGATTGGCAGCTGTTTGTTTTTCGTTGACTCCAAACCAACATACCTGGTGGAGTTCCATTGTTCATGTACTCGAAAGGTACACAGGCTTTGTTGAATCTTGTCTCTTTTATTGATCTGTGTCTTTTAGAGTGGAACTTATGAATGCTTCTTGTTTGTAATTATGTTTATGTTTGGTTTAAAGTATAGGCATTATAATATGTTCGATATTAATACAATCTCATACTCACTGTATTTTACAAAAATAAGGAAACCAGAGCTTCAGAATAAGACATTCCTCAGCCGCTTTTAACCACTCAAAAACCTCTTAAAAAACCCCATACCCTCAGCCGCCTCTTACAACACCCGTGGGTAGAAAGGAGTAGTGGCATTCCAAGCCGGCACTGCACGGAAATTGTTAGAACATCTTAGAAACAACAAAATCTCAACACAAACTAGCAGTTTACAATAAGTAAAATTACTGTCGCATTGTTGTCACAAAAGCAACCGTGATAGCCCAGTGGGTAGAACACTCTGTTATGGTGCAAACGACTAGTGTTCAAATTCTGGGTCGGGCCTACACCAATTTGTCTTTTCTAAAGACATATGTGTGGTTAATTTATCATGGTTGTTAACGGTGAGGGAAAACATCGTGAAGAAACCCACATGGCTGAATTGTACTTAGTCATGTGACAGTGTATTCGTACAAAACGGCGATAGGCCTGCCCCCTATCACGTGAATACACTGTCCATGCAAAACGTGGGTACTCTGAACACCAGGTGACAAAGTCACGTGATGTTCAGAAGTATTAGTACCTCTGCCAACCCCTTCGGGGATATTCGGCGTGAACGTTTATGTTATGTTATGTTACTGTCGCATTGCGCATTGATCAATGTCGAGTACATCTCTATTACTGTGGATTTCATAAACAATTCATTTGGTATTTGATTGATTGCTGGTGCGAGAGGATGGCGCACCTGTAACCTTTAGTCGTACAAGGTGTTATCTTACATTTAATTTAAAGCTTGCTCGTTGTACACTATCGGCGTATCTACGGTGGAAATTGACTTGTTTCGTAGAGTTATTGAATAATAAATATATACAGACATATTATACACAAATCAATTGCTGTGTAGTGTCGGCTTAGAATAGCACTACCCCTTTTCTTCCGGTGGGTGTACGTAAGAGGCGATTAACGGTATTGGGGCTTTTTAAGGGATTCTTGGGCGATGCGGTTGGAGACCCATCACCAACAACCTTTATTTTATCATCTTCCAATCCACGCAACTTCCAAAAGTGGCTGAGGAATTTCTAATTCGTTAGCTCTGGCTACCCCTTCTAGGTATTTATAGCCGTGAGTATATGTATGTATGTATGTATCAATTAATCAAACTAAGTCAAACTTGTATTTATGGGATACTAACTCAACGATATATCTATATTTTATGATATTATATAGTACAAACATTTATGCTCATTACACAAATGTTGCTCTCAGCGGGATCGAACCCGCAATCCCCGGACCAAGAAGCTAGTCACCTATCCACTCGGCCACGAACTTCGTCAATGCTTAATACTTACAATATCTGTAGAGTCTTTATATACTATTAAATAAACGAAAGAAATTTAATTTCCCCACATGAGGGTTTCATGACCAAAAACATTCAAATTAGAGCCTTTATATATTTGACAACTAAACTTCTCAAAAGTCCAATTTCTATGCTGCTGCCCTAAAAATATGTGACAGATTTTTTTAGGTGTAGTTTCCATACATTCATAAATATACTCCCCTGGTTAGTTACAGGGGAGTATATTTATGAATGTGTAACAGGGGAGAGTACCCCTGGTTCTTCTTCTCAGTCGTAACACTCCTGATCCTGCACGTTGGTTAGTTCCTCTTAAGATGGGCAAGGTATAAGGGCATATTGTTTATTTCAGTATTATTTCCATACATGTTTTTTTAAGCGACAAGTCCTCATAAGTCTTAAATTGTGCTTCAGTCAATGAACCTCTGTCAGAATCAAATCCAAACTACATTCAGAAAAAGAAGTAAGTAGGGGTGAAAAGGGGTGGTTGTTTGAACATACTGATGCTGACTTTTTGAGTTTATTTGTCTGCTTTTTGTTTCTTTTACGTACAAATATACATATACTCACAGCTGTAAATCCATGGAAGGGGTAGCCAGACCTTCAGAATAAGAAATTCCTCAGCCACTTTTGTAAGTTGAGTGGGGAATGGATTTACAAAAAGGTTGTTGGTGATGGGTCTCCAACCGCATCGCCCTACATCTACTTAAAAAGCCCCAATACCCTAAGTCGCCTCCTACGACGTCCGCGGAGAGAAATGAGTTAGTGTTATTCGAAGCCGATACTACACAGCTTATTACTACACACTAAACTAAATGATTTCGTCAAACGTTCGTTGCGTTGCCGGTGACAAATGTATTTGCTGTGGGCGTTTTAATGTACGTGTTTTATTATCCTTGTTACGTCTCGATGCGTTATTGAAAACTCGTTTGTATTGGGATTAACTGTACTCTGCTGTTTTATAGAGATTATAATTGGATTTGGTTTTGGTGTGGACCCGGGTTTGAACTCATGCCTGTCTGTATTGACGGACGGTCGTTCTAACCATTGGACTATCACGGCTGCTATCGCAGAAAATATTACTTAAAAATATATATTGTACAATAAAACATCAAAATCCAAACGAGGAAAATTCATGTGACATCCTACCTTAGTATATTTCTTAACGGACCATGAGATAGTAAACCTACCTACCTACCTGTCATATTCCATGATAGCTAAGCAAAAAAATAAGTAATCAATATATTCAAGTAATACCACGAACCAAATAGTCTTATTAGTTTTCTCACACTGTCCTAAATGCGTTTCAATATGAGGCAAGGCTGTGCGAAAATCTAAAGGCTTTTGTACTATTTGTACGATCTCGGAATGTAAATAGATGTCATTAGAAGCTTGCAACGACACGATTCTAACACTTAAGAGTCTTTGAACACCATTTCTTTTTGTCGCGCCGTGGACGCGCGTTTTTTTAGGCTCGTGGTTTTATGTCGTTTATATGGATCGTATGCGCTTCCTATTTATTTGACTGAATAGTTTAAGGCGCGTGTGGGGTACTGTTAGAAAGCACACTACTGCAGACTCACTCGCACATAGGAGCGCCTCACTCATATTCCTACATCGCGGTATGTAAATGTTTTTCAAGCTAAGCATAAATCCAAATTATAAATTGGTACACTATAGGGTGTACTGGCCAGTATATCTTTGTTGTTTTCACACGCGAAAAACTGAAAAGAAATAGAAACCCCTTTCACAACCATATTGGAAGGATTTTGATCATCTACATTTTGAAACGGATTTTTTGTGTATCTGTATCGCTAAAAACGCGCGTCGACGCCGCGTCAAAAAGATGTAGTGTGCAAAGACCCTAAGTTAAATGGATTACATAGGAATGAGAGCGAGTTGTCACTGACCAGATGGATTACTGGCAACACAGCTTAACTGGTTAATTGTCAATAATGTCGGTTCGAGGAAGATTATATCATTAGTTTGATTGGATACGAATTAGATTTACCGCTTTACAATTGGAATTATTGTGTGACCTTTATTCTTAATAGTGTTTAAGTTTTATTTGAAGAGGTCATTTGAGGTCATTTTTATGTTTTTCGATTTTTGTTCTCTTTACGTAGTAAATACAGGATTACCCTGGAATTTTTGGGTCTTTTAACAGTCACTAAAAATATTGCGTTTAAAAAATAAAATAAAATACTATTGCGTTTATGATTTTACAAATAGCGCGCTTGTCGTCAAAGGTTTAGATTAATTTCTTAAGGTAAAAGTGGCGATCGATAGTCTCTGCCTACCCCAATGGGAACTAACGGCGTGAGAATATGTATGTATGTATGTTTTTAAGGTAACTTTTAAAAGTAGCCGAGAAGTTACTAATTTAAATCCCTGGCTACCCTTTTAAGGGATTTACAGTCGTGAATATATGTATATAAATGTATAAATTTAAGTAGAGAGGATACAGAATTCAGTAAGGACTGTCAGGAGCATACAACACGAAGATGATAATTAAGGCTTAATGCTAAGGATTAATATGAATGGTGTGAGTATAATATATGTATATATAGTAGTGCCGTGTAGTGCCGGCTTAGAATGACGCTACCCCTTTCTACCCACGGGTGTCGTAAGAGGCGACTAAGGGTTTTTTTTAACATCTTTTCCCCATTCAAATTCCAAAAGTGGCTGAGGAATTTTTTAATTCCGTAGCTCTGGCTACCCCTTCTAGGGCATTATAGACGTATAGATGTATGTATGTATGTGAGTATAAGAAATTAAATACGTATAACTTAGCTAGTAAATACCAAAAAACCTCCTTAAAAATCCACAACCCATACAACTACCATATCATCCAACCGACAACTTAATACAAATCACTAACGACAGTATAAGTGCTAATGGTGACGCCGACATCCGTCGCCTGATTAACGATGATGACATCTTTATGATAATTAGTGACCACGAACCACTGATTCCGACTTACTGATGATGCACCAGAATTATGGATGCCCCTTTACTTGTCTTGCCTTTAATATTCCTGGGACAGTTATCTGACGTACTTGTTCTAGATTTGAGAGGAAAAAGTCATATATTTATTGTATGTTTGACATTCGTTTATAAATTAACGGGGGTTCTCAAACATACATACATACATATACTCACGGCTGTAAATCCCTACAAGGGGTAGCCAGAGCTGAGGAACTAGAAGTTCCTCGGCCACTTTTGTAAAGTAGAGTGGGGAAAAGATGGTAAAAATAAAGGTTGTTGGTGATGGGTCTCCAATCGCATCGCCCAAAAATCCCTTAATAGCCCCAATACCGTTAATCGCCTCTTACGTACACCCACCGGAAGAAATGGGGTAGTGCTATTCTAAGTCGACACTACACAGCAAAACTAGGCAGTATATTGAGGAACCAATATCTTTAAATTAATTTTGCATCATAACTTAGTTATGCATAGACACAAAATTGCCGATCATATAAAAGCTATTATATTAGTGATGTGGCTGATGTGTATTTGAAAATACGACATTTTTTATTTTCTTTGTTTACATTTGTTACTATTGATAATGTGCCAAATATAATAGACATTGTAAATGGTAAATGATTAAGTAGAGTTATCATTTTTGCAATTTAACACATCCATACATACATATACTCACGGCGTTTGTTCCCATTAGGTAGGCAGAGACTATCAATCGCCACTTAGTACGACATGTGTTCACATCCATGATTCTTTTCATACATACTCTTACTTCAGACGTCTGCCTATTTTAGCAATTATACACGTTTAATTTTATTCAAAATGGTTCTTTTAAATTTTGATTTGGGTTTGTAACGGATTAATATTTACATTTGACTATAAAAACTAATTAATCCGTTTCTCTATACACCTTATCACTGATTAAACTTCAATAATAATTTCATATCTATCTGACCTAAACTCTTGCATAACACGGTAGAACTCTAAAGGTAAAGCCAAGTTAGGCATCACCACAAAAGACTTACATTGTTACCACAGCCATGTGAAATTGCAAAGACAATATCTTCGGAAGCAATTAAGGCGAAAGGTCCCTACGAAACTCACTGGGTACAATAATTGGTATGATTTCTGTGGGCTTTATCATCTGAACCCTTATATCATGAGCTGGATCACACGTGAGGGCTACCAGTATTAGGCTATACATACGCGCCCTCACGATTGTTATCCTTGAAAGGTTAGTGAGAGAAACTCTCGGGCTTTCGTATGGATATTTTCATATATTGTTCTGTCTGCGTAGGGTTTGTGGTGAGATATTATGAATAGTCGGTTTCTTTTTTAGTTACTTAATTATCTATCCTCAAAAAGCAGTGCCAACTCTTATAGCCCTTATCCTTTGTCTCGTTAAATTTATGATTTTTCTCCAAATTCGTCTCGTTCGTAGCAATGACCAACATCTACACCTATAGTCATTCATTCATATACTCACGGCTATAAATCGCTTAACGGGGTAGCCAGAGCTTTGGAATGAGAAATTCCTCAGCTACTTTTGGAAGTTTATTGGGGAAAAGATGGTAATAATAAATGTTTATGGTGACGGGTTTCCAACCAAATCGCCCACTAATCACTCAAAAAGCCCCTATACCCTTAGTCGCCTCTTACGATCACCCACGGGTAGAAATGGGGTAGTGTTATTCCAAGCCGACACTACACGGCAATCTAAGCAAACACCTATAGTCGCGGCTATAAATCCCAAAACGCGATAGCCATAGCCTAGAAATGAACCTTTCCTCAGCCACTTTTACAAGTTGTTTGGGAGTAAGTAAAAAAATTATACATCGTTTGTGATGGGTCTCCACTCCAGCCACATCGCAAAACAATTTAAACAAACAAACGCTCTATGCCCATAGTTGTCTTACGTACATACGTTGTCGGACACCACTTGTGGTAGTGCTATTCTCAGCCGACACTACACAACAGGAACTTAAGAATGTATTACAAGGAAGTAACTTGACAGATTAAACCTAAAGATGTTTTATTTATGGTTTACTGCGGTTTGTAAATCCGTCGACCTCCCGTGTCAAACGACACAAGAATTTCGGTTTGGGAGACTACAAGTAAAACCGCGTTTCGATTTACGATGGCAGCTCAATAATTATTGGTCAAGATAACTGTCATTGCGTAGAAATAGTTGCGGACTAGCCTACTACCAACAGGACCATTAACCGAATACATTTTGTCACCATTATTCTAGCCGGCTTGTATCATTTGTTAGTTACTAAACACGATTATTTATGGTGTCAATAGGAATCGATTTATTCTCGATGTTTGAGCTTAGGAATTCGCAATGCTGGCGCCTGAATTTGGACTTCAAGGACGTTTAAAATGATGCCCATATTTGTTTCTCAAGAGTTTTTGTGAATGACCTTCGCTGCTTCTCTTATATTATTCTGGACAATGGTTGATGATTGTAGAGCATATACGGTATGTATTTTTCTCTACATTATTGTTTTTGCCACATGTTATAAATATACGTAGTGCATACTGTGTATCGATTTGGTGCCATGAAGGATTTAGATTTAATTCATTGTCAAATACAACAGAGATAAATAAAATAAACGAAGCGTAAATAAAGTACCTGTATTGATAACTTTTTTGTCAACTAAAAGCTTTTTACTTTCCTACCTAACCTAACCGAATAATATCCAAATATACTCGTTTAAGAAATCCTGTACGCCGTACAGAAGTGGCCAAGATATATTGTATATGTCTTCCAGTAAAATGGGACAGTCAAACTGAACCACGTTTCCGGGTGCTAAATTTAACTTTATGGGATGCAACTAGACTTTCCGCATTATGAGGCAATAGTGCACGCGTGTTCATCATTCGCCTATATGAGAGTCTTTTTGATGACGCGTCAGTAACCATGATTTTATGGTTTATAAAAATACTTTATTTACTTATACGATAGTGAAAATGAGGAAGTTTACTTTGCTTTTTAAGCTATAGGGTTCCTTTGTAATTAGAAATAACTTCCTTTACATTTACCAATTTTCTCATACAATTCTGTATTCTTTACACTTTCGACGCCTGACTTTTTAAATACATTCTCTTTTTGATATAAATTCGCCTTCCTGGGTTGTTCTGTACTGAAGTTACTACCCACATAGGCTCTGATAAGAGTATATCTTTCACCAGTTTACTTATTTACTTACATCTATCCTCTATCTTGTCAGTAATTGTTACAATTTAATAAAACAACACGATATTGTGTCGGTAACGATAAATGTTCACGATTGTCATGCAAAATTAAGACAATACACTAAAACATGAGTCCTTTGTGCGACCGAGTCGTGAAACAATAGCGCCATTAAATAACCAATAGTCGAAAGAAACACAATATTCGCTGGCTACACTTACAGCTGATTGGCATGATTGATGTCATGATGTCCGCGACAATTTACTCCTGCATCGGGGTCAGCTGACATGATTGAACATATTTATTATCCTTGTTAACCTTTATACACCGATCACGAATTGCTGTGGAAAACCGCGATTGAAACTATGGAAGGGTTGACATCGGTCCGGTTGTGTCTGGAACTGCCCAGTGTTTTTGGGTAGTCTTGGGTAAACCTAGATTGTTTCAAGCTTTTCTGCGTTTTTCGTGGTAATGATTGTAAAATGTATTGGGGTAGGCAGAGACTATCGATCTCCACTTTTTACGTTCCTGGTAAATTTATTTAGCTTCGTCAACATCCATCAATATTTTCATACATGCTCTCATTCAATGTCAGGAATGTTAAACCACGGAGTACCGAGATCAAATAGATTGTGTACTCGAAAAGTTGGGCGTCTGAAGTGGGGATAATAAAAGGGTTTTTGTTTCATGGTTTGCAGGATCGCACAAAGTAGATATTACTAATATCATAATGGCAACTAATAGTTTAAGTATATTAATGTTACCCTTTTTGGGTTTACCCTTATAAAAGCTAATTTAAAACCATTCAGGCATGGCTATTAAAATGCACAGTCCTTCTGATTTGAAACTGAATTATACTGGTATTTCTACCTCAGAATCCTGGATTTGAAAGTAATACTGTGGTGCCAACCCTTACCACCCACAATGTAGTAATTGATTTGCGATCTAAAAAGACATGAGGACTCAAGATATTTGTCCGCAAGACCGATACGGCGCCGCTCGCATGTACCAACACCACATTGAACGAAAATGGTGGACAATAATCCCGCCGTAGACTTAACTTTGGCTTGATAAATCTCTACGGCGACTATTTCATACGTCGTCGTCGCGGTCGTCGAATACATAATATTTATAACTCTAAATCTCAAAAACACATAGCAAGAGCTTCATAATTAGCAATTTCTTTGCAAATGTTTGACTTTGCATGTATTTGGGAAAATATTTCAAAATAGTAAATAAATTTGCCGTGTAGTGTCGGCATAGAATAACACTACCCCATTTCTTCCGGTGGGTGTACGTAAGAGGCGACTAACGGTATTGGGGCTTTTAAGGGATTTTTGGGCGATGCGGTTGAAGACCCGTCACCAAAAACCTTTATTTCACCATCTTTTCCCCACGCAACTTCCAAAAGTGGCTGAGGAATTTCTGATTCCCTAGCTCTGGTTACCCCTTCAAGGGATTCATAGCCGTATATGTATTTCAAAATAAAAGATTGATGGTAATGGGTCCCCAGGTACATCGACCAACAAACACTTAAAAAGCCCCGATCACTAAATCGCCTCCTACGTCACCTACGGTTTGTGCTATTCAAATCCGTTTCTACTCAGCAACTTTTACATTATTGATAAGAATTTGAATAACGTTCAACAATTTTATTTCTCAACTTATCTATGCGAAATGCGTGTGATCGAGCCGAGTTGGTTATCTATGCAATTACATCTCCTAATAGAGAATAAACTAATTATATAGAAAATGATATCTTTCAGGATATGGAGCATGTTTTCCAACTTTCTATTTGCCAAGTGTCGAAGTGAACTGCCAATGGGCGGACGCGGCTGGGCCCTCCGATAAGGTGCTTTACGGTGTCACTGCCTTTTAAACTAATAATGTCGATATTCCTTGTCGGTTGCTTTGTTATACTGTGTAGTACATACATACATATACTGACGGCCATAAATCTCAAAAAGGGGTAGCCAGAGCTTTAGAGCTAGAAACTCTTCATGAGTGGGAAAAAGATTGTAAAACAAAGGTTTTTGGTGATTTAAAAGGCCCTAATACCCTTAGCCGCCTTTTAGAAACACCCATGGGAAGAAATGGGGTAGGGCTGTCTAAGTCGAAGCTCTTTGGGGGTCATAAACCGCGACGTTTGTTCTCTAAAGGTGGTGCTAGCCAGTGGCCTGTGCGACTACACTTAATTTGTGAGTCCGATGAAACAGAGTTGTGTGTATCTGAGATATATCGGATAGAGGTATTGGTTGTTACTTCCAAAAGTGGCTGCGGAATTTCTCATTCCAAAGCTCTGGCTACCCCGTTCAGGGATTTATAGCCGTGAGTATATGTATGTATGTATGTAGGTATTGGTGAGGTGTCTATGGGCGGGGTCAGCCTTTGAGTCGGTAAAGTAAAAAATTGCTATTAATCAGTTTCATAGTTTTCTAAGAGATACTTTTTTCGAGCCCATAATAAGTATAGTCTTTATGTAGGATTAAAACTGGACTAACAGTTTTGGGGCCTTTTTAAATTATTGTTTAGTTTTGGTGTTGTATCGTGAAACCCATCCTCAGCATCTCTTTATTATATCTCCTTTTCCGCGCTTATCTTTCAAAATTGCATGAGAAGTGGTTTTTGCCAAAGTTCTGATTACTCCTGTTTAGAGATTTATATCCATCAGAGAGGTATTTCTTTGTTAATCAGCGACTTGGTATATTTGTGTCAGACAGAGTTAGAATTTAGTTCGCAGCGGCTGTGAAATCTAGTTTAATGTCAGCGAGATCGCTACTTCGCTTGTCTATATTGTTTTGTGGCCACCACCGGGTTCCGTATCTGTCCCTGTTTATTTGTCCATTGTTACTTCAGTCGTTACTTTGTTATCTCACTCTTTGAATTATTGTTTTGCCGCTGTTTTATTGTGTTGAGTCTGCCTACTGCCTACTGGTTTACTCTCTGGCTTCGTTGTTAATCTTCCTGAGATTGTGTGCTTGGAAAGGGAGAAATGATTCAGAGTGCTTAGAACTCTTATAAGTCAGATATAACTATTGCTAAGCTATGCAAGTTAGATGCTATTATATCGTATTGTTGATTGGAGTGGGATATAGAATTTCATGTTTCATCGGCTTTGTGTGTTCAGGATTCTATATTGTGTTCTTTGTGTTATAGTTTCAAATAAGATAACCAAGGATTATTGTAGTTTTGGTTACCATTAATTTATTAGGTGTTCGGCCTTTGGTGAGAATATCAAAATTAAGTTGCATTTTTTCTATGGGAGATGTGAAAAAGTATTTCTATATAATAATAAATGAAAATGAATGAATAATGAATGTAAGGGAAGCAAGAGAGGTTTGTCAAGACCGTACTAAGTGGCGATCGATAGTCTCTGCCTACCCCAATGGGAATAATGGGCGTGAGTATAAGTAAGTAAGTATCGCATAAGTATATAACTACCCGATCTCTTGTGTGTTCTACGTGGCAACTAAATAATTTGTAAACTTAAGTGATTATTGGGCAATCCATTTAGGGACTCATCATCATCATCGATCTATTATTTTACTACTATTGTTCTTTCTACTAGTGAAGTGACAATAGCAACCCTCTGGCTACTCGTCAGTGGAAATCGTAGCTGTAAGTAATACGTCGTACGTAACTTATGGTTGTTATTTGTAGTGTGGTCTGTAATCAATCAAGTCACGATAACATGAGACATTGGAATCAACAGCTATAGAACATAAACATAACATAAACGTTGACGCCGTTTATCCCCGAAGGGGTTGGCAGAGGTACCATACTTCTGAAACTCACATGGCAGCGCCATCTAGTCTCCAGAGAGGGTACCCACGTTTTGCTTAGACAGTGTACTCACGTGATAGGGGGCAGGCCTATCGCCGTTTTGTACGAATACACTTTCACATGACTAAGTACAACTCAGCCATGTGGGTTTCCTCACGATGTTTTCCTCACCGTTAACAACCATGATAAATTAACCACACATATGACTTTAGAAAAGACAAATTGGTGTAGGCCCGACTCAGGATTGGAACTCACGCCCTTCTGTTTTCGGGCGGGTGTTCTATCCACTGGACTATCATGTCGTTAGCTATCATCTATAGAAATTATTACCAAATACAGCGTACGTACAAAAAGTAGTTACAATACATAAAGTCACATCCATCAAACTCTAATGGCTAACCTTGACAGAATTATGAAGCCAAGTAGGAAGATAGAATGTCTTTCGCAAAGCAAAAGCAGTTGTGGGTGTCAAAGGTTCTCGTTTCAAGGTCTTGCTCATTGTTAGTTTTGTATATGTAATTTTATTAGATTTCACTTCTATATCCAAGTTGTTGTTCTAGTAAGCCGTTGAAGAGTATTTGAAGTTGTACGAGTGTTAAAAGTGAAGGCTGAAGATATTTTTTGAGGTGGTATGTGCGTTTAGGTCATGACCCGGAAGGGCAGGTAATAGGGTTCATTGAGGGGCGTACGTATTTATTAAAATGGTGACAATTCCAGTTTGATTAGGATATAAACTGATTTCTAACAGCTTTGATATGCCTTGTGGGTCATGTAAAACCGTAGGTCCAGGCTTCTATCAGGGTAAAAGTCGTGAGTCTGCCAACCTGCACTAGTATAGCATAGTGGGCTATGGGCAGATATATATAATAAGAGTAGGTAATATTTTCAAACCTTCGTGGCGAGATATTGTGATTGTAAATAGTGGACGCTATCACTCAAACCTCTCGAAATATATATGCATAACCTCAGGACTAAGTACATACATACATATACTCACGGCTATAAATCCCTAGAAGGGTTAGCCAGAGCTAAGGAATTATAAATTCCTCAGCCACTTTTGGAAGTTGAGTGGGGAAAAGATGGTAAAAATAAAGGTTTTTGGTGATGGGTCTCCAACCGTATCGCCCAAAAATCCAATAAAAAGTCCCAATACCCTTAGTCGCCTCTTACGGCACCCTTGGGCAGAAAGGGGTAGCGCATTCTAAGCCGGCACTACACGGTAAAGGACTAAGTAGTATTTGCCATTAATTCCATTATAATCATTTGCTACACATAACTTTTCATCGTTAAATCTATCGTATTTGACGAGCGTGATGCATCAGAATTAAATGGATTTCACTTAAATATCTAAGTGTTTGATGTTTGAAATGCGATATGTTTTTATAGATATTTCAAAAGCTTAAGTTTTATTTGGGAACCAATATCTTATACATCTCGATGCATTAAGTGGGACGATCGTATTCTATGCAAACGAAAGCGAATGAGTCAATATACTATTATTGAAATAGTGTAGCTGAGGTTTTTATGAGTAAACATAAAACATACATCGTATCTTTTAAAACTCTTTTCCTACCTAGCAATTTCTTACATACATACATATACTCACGGCTATAAATCCCTAGAAGGGGTAGCCAGAGCTAACGAATTAGAAATTCATCAGCCACTTTTGGAAGTTGCATGGGGAATAAATGGTGAAATAAAGGTTGTTGGTGATGGGTCTCCAACCGCATCGCCCAAAAATCCCTTAAAAAGCCCCAATACCGTTAGTCGCCTCTTACGTACACCCACCGGAAGGAAAGGGGTAGTGCTATTCTAAGCCGACACTACACAGCACTTTCTTAGTCATTACAATAATTAGTACGGGCTTCAGACTAAAAAATATTAGTACAAAAATATACATACATACATATACTCACGGCCATAAATCCGAAAAAGGGGTAGCCAGAGCTTCAGAGCAAGAAACTCTGTAGCCACATTTTGAAGTTGATAGGTGCCAATGCCAAGATGGTAGAAATAAAGTATCGTTGGTGATGGTTCTCCAACCGCACGCAGCCCCATACCGTTAGTCGCCTCTTACGACACCCGTGAGTAGAAAGAGGTAGTGACATTCTAAGCCGGCACTAATCGGCAAACAATATATATCTTTTTATAACAATAACAATATATCCTATTATATATTATGTTATATATTCTATTATATATTATGTCGTAAAATGAATATATGTATTTTATTTAAAAATCTTTATATATATTGCATATGTATTGTATTTATTGAATATTATTTATTTTATGGAATACTATCTGTATCTGTAAGTGTATTAGAACTTAATAAATATTTAGTAATACTTAAAATAGATAGATAATAGTTTGATGAATAATTTTAGTTTTTAAGCAAATCAGTTTAATTTATTGGACATCTACCGAACATGTTTTTAATCCAGCAAATCTTTCCATTAATGGGTTGTCTGGAAGAGATCGCTCTTAGTGATAAGACCGCCAGTTGTACTTTGGCTTTTATACCGATCTTTTTTTGTAATTGTTGTTTTTATTTTGTAATGTGCAATAAAGAGTTTTTATTATTATTATTATATATTCTTATGACAACCGTGATAGCCCAGTGGGTAGAACACTCTGTTATCCTTCAAACGACTAGTGTTCAAATCCTGGGTCGGGCCTACACCAATTTGTCTTTTCTAAAGACATATGTGTGGTTAATTTATCATGGTTGTTAACGGTGAGGGAAAACATCGTGAGGAAACCCACATGGCTGAGTTGTACTTAGTCATGTGACAGTGTATCCGTACAAAACGGCGATAGGCCTGCCCCCTATCACGTGAGTTCACTGTCCATGCAAAACGTGGGTACTCTGAACACCAGGTGACAAAGTCACGAGATGTTCAGAAGTATTAGTACCTCTGCCAACCCCTTCGGGGATATACGGCGTGAACGTTTATGTTATGTTTATGTTAATATATATCTTTTATATTGTCGTCCCTACGATATTAATTAAATTAGATTGCATATAATCCAAAATCATAGAACGGACGGATTTAAACAAGTAATAAAAAAAGTGAAAATAGCGCTTTAGTAATACTGTAAATAATTTAATGTAATACGAACTAGGCTGAAAATCTATCTTGTTGAATTACTCAATGGCAATAGTCATAAACTGTTCGGCTGCTCTAAGCTAAAAACAAGTATGTCGATTTTTGAGCGTTTGCTTTTTTTTACATCTTCTTATTTAAGGCGCTATTGATAAAAATAATAGGGTAAGACTATGCTAAAAGCATTTTTATTCTGCATTGGCGTTACTGTAAAGGTCAAGTTAAAAAAATATTAATTTCATTAGGAAACTATATCACGTCGGACATATCCAAAAATCATCAAGATCCGACAATCACTTTAGGAAATATTTAAATTTATAGAAATAAAACGTTTTTTCGCTCTCCTGTAAAATTTACCAAAAACGACATACTTGTTTTTAGTTTAACACAGCCGTGTTGATATTATTTAAACAAATGACTCTTCGTTACAAAACAGTCTCCGTTTAAATCGCTAAAAGAGATGTGCGTTAGTGAAATGTTATGCGATTTGTATAGTTCAAGTAACAATATTAGCCTCCATTAATCAGCTAGTATATTCTTATTTGTTAATATTATAGTGTTCAAATATTTTTCAGTATTTTTCGCGTCTCTCCCAAGTATAAATTACGAGTATAAATATACTCACGGCCATAAATATTAAAAAGGGGTAGCCAGAGCTTCAGAGCTAGAAGCTCCGCAGCCAGCAGCCGAAGTAGAGTGGGGAAAGGATCGTAAAATGAAAGTGGTTGTTGATGGGTCGCCAACCACATTTCCCAAAAACATCTTTAAATGCCCCTATACCCTTAGTCGCCTTTTACGAACACCCACGGATAGAAATGGGGCAATGCTATGCTAAGCCGATACTACGCAGCATCATAAATCAATTCGTTCTATTTAAACTTAATCTTAAACTATGTAACAATATTAGTTCGTTCGACACTTTTCAGTGTCGCAGTATTAAGTAAAGGGAACTGAGTATGGCTAAAAGTAATAGCATAAAATTACACTAGCATTACCATTAGCATAGTTAGTAACACCAACCCTGGCCATTCTCAGGTCACAGTCTATCTTGGTTGTATTTGTACATTGCTTTCATAATTTCTCTTGTCATTTTGCGTCTGTTTGCAGTGAAGTCGATAATTACATCCCCATGGATCGTAACTTCAAGTCATTCCTAAATCTAAACTCTAACTCATTAGAGTTCATTAGAGGAACATTAGTTCAGGCCGAGTATCGCCAAAGGGCTTGGCAGATGTACTAATACTTCTGAACATCACGTGACATTGTCACCTGGTGTTCAGAGTACCCACTTTCTGCTCGGATAGTGTACTCACGTGATAGACACTATGTAAAAAATATTTTAAACGATATTACAATATTACTTCCTTCGACACTTTTCAGACTCGCAGATCTAACAAAAGGGTCCCGAGTATGGCTAAAAGTAATAGCATAAAATTACACTAGCATTACCATTAGCATAGTTAGTAACACCAACCCAGTCCATTCTCAAGTCACAGTCTATCTTGGTTGTATTTGTACTTTGCTTTCATAATTTCTCTTGTCATTCTGACTCAGTTGTATCGCTAACAAGTGCAACCTGAGTGTTAAGGTAAGTATACACGATCACTCGTCACCCCGTTCTTAGCAAGGTCAACGAATATTATATAGCAATTTTTAACTTCTTATTTTCATTAAAATATTTATACAATTCGTACATACATATACTCACGGCCATTAATCCCAAAAAGGGGTAGCTAGAGCTTTAGAGCTAGAAACTCCTCAGCCACATTCGGAAGATGATAGTGGACAAGATGGTAGAGATAAAGTATCGTTAGTAATGCGTCTCCAACCGCTTAGCCCAAAAACCACTTAAAAAAGCCCCATTACCTAAGTCGCCTCTTATGTCACCCGTGGGTAGAAACGGATAGTGACATTCTAAGCCGGCACTATACGGTACAATAATAAAACCTGAAGGGCAAGCACGAGCCGTGTTTAAACTAGTTATCGCGTGGGATAAAGCAGCCATCTCTTACGCACTTACTTAGTATCGTATACTGCCATCTCATTCTAACCGTTATCGTGTCGATAAAATAGCGCTCGTGCTTGCTATACACTATACAGGTCTATTTAATGCTTACAACAATTT
The DNA here is from genome assembly GCA_963576735.1 of Bedellia somnulentella. NCBI lineage: Eukaryota > Metazoa > Arthropoda > Insecta > Lepidoptera > Bedelliidae > Bedellia > Bedellia somnulentella. The sequence continues at coordinate 11,038,794 of OY755190.1, forward strand.
TGGTAATAAATATGTCAACAGAAAGCTCTAGACATAGACAGGTAGACAGTGTCGAATTCGTTCTCGTTACCATTTACTCATGGTCGGTCTGGGGCTGTGGACGATCGTGTGAAAGTACCTTTATATTCGCGTCGCTAATAGAATATAATAGTTGCAAATTACCGCCCTTTGCCAACATTTCAAGGGACAGACTTCCGCGATTGTAAGAAGTACGTCTTCTCACTTATCTACTATGTTTCGCTATCGGTACTATTTATCTGGCGGTTTAGGGACTCAGATGTGAACTAACTGTTGTCGTCTTAAGGAATTTCATTGATTTTAAATTTTTAATTAACTTCCAAATGTGGCTGAGGAGTTTCTAGGTCTAAAGCTCTGGCCACCCCTTTTGGGATTTATGGCCCTGAGTGTATAATTATTTAAAATGCCAATATATTATTATGCCGTCGGAAGAAAGGAATCGTCAAATTCTCCGGACAATCATATGATAACCTGCACAGGATAAATCTCATCGAGTGACTATTAATTATAATTTGTGAACTTTATTACTCCAATAGCAACCGTGATAGCCCAGAGGGTAGAACACTCGGTTATTGTGCAAACGACTAGTGTTCAAATCCTGGGTCGGGCCTACACCAATTTGTCTTTTCTAAAGACATATGTGTGGTTAATTTATCATGGTTGTTAACGTTCAGGGAAAACATATAACATAATACATAAACGTTCATGCCGTTTATCCCCGAAGGGGTTGGCAGAGGTACCAATACTCCTGAACTCACATGGCAAGCGCCATCTAGTTTCCAGAGAAGGTACCCACGTTTTGCTTAGGAAAACATCGTGAGGAAACCCACATGGCTGAGTTGTACTTAGTCATGTGACAGTGTATTCGTACAAAACGGCGATAGGCCTGCCCCCTATCACGTGAGTACATCGTCCATGCAAAACGTGGGTACTCTGAACACCAGGTGACAAAGTCACGTGATGTTCAGAAGTATTAGTACCTCTGCCAACCCCTTCGGGGATATTCGGCGTGAACGTTAATGTTATGTATGTAACTTTATTACTCAAGACTAATATGACAACATGACTACGAATACTTCAACCATGTGGGTTTAGTCACGATGTGTTTTCCTACTGATCACAAGCTTAATAAAGAAACTTTATAAAGAGGACTCTTAAAATACACATTGGTGGAAGCCCTTTTTAGGATTTCAATCCCGTGGCACTCTGTAAAAATGCAGTGCTCGTTCCACTAAGCTACCATGGTAGTATTGTAATACTAGAATGCCTCCTTAACAATCCCAGCCCCATAGTTAGCGATATCACTTTACCGAAGTGAAATTTCTAATCACACACCATCACTCCCATCATCACGACACATGGATTCCCTTCCCCGGTAATGGTTATGGCTAATGCTCGTGTAATTGATTCTTGTCGACACTCGCGAATGATTTCGTCACGGTTCTTAGCTCGTGTCTAAAGCCATTGTCGACGGCAATTTAAACGGCTGTTCATGGTGGAATGCCGTGCGATTTTCATTTAGATTTGGCGCAGGGTAGTTTCGGGTTTATCGAGTGGACGTTCGGTCTAAGTGCTTGTGTTTTGCCATTAAATGCGGCCGTTATGAAGGAAGCTAATTTAAACTACGAAAATATAAGGAACTTATTTATTTATTTATCATAATTGTTAATGGTGAACTCCGAACAACAGGAGACAATGTCACCTGAACAAAAAAAAAAGTCAAAAAGTTTATTTTTCAATATAAAGTTAAATACTAACATTTTTTGAACGTCAAAGTTTTAAATTAATCGTTAATCCATTGCTTCGGAAGGTGTTCGTAAAGAGAAGAAGCAACAAAGAAACTCTTTACATTCACATTTTTTAATTTTTTCAAAATATGGTTTGTACAATTTCAGTTTATAAACATGTTTTTACTTTACAAAAGATTTTCTATGCGACCAAACCAAACGCTAGTTTGACATAATTAAAATAAATTGTCCATCACAAAAACCAATCACATAACGTGAGAAGAAAAATCCTCACCAGACAATTATTCCTAGGAATAACGAGGGAAGATTTATAGCTTTGCGGACATGGTCATGTGCGCGTTGGGTCCTTGTCGTTTAAAAAATCTTGAACACTGTAGTAAGATTTCTTTAAAAGCATGGCTTTAATTGCCTTTTTAAAGGATGCCACAGGCAATTCCAATATGTCAGAAGGAAGTTTATTGAACATTTTCAGGGATAGTCCCATAAAGGATATTCAGAAGTATCACTACCTCTGCCAATCCGTTCGGAGACATACGGCGTGAACGCTTGAGTTAAAGTTTTTTTTATATTAAACGAACTTCCAAGGAAAAGTTGGTTTCTTAGGCAAGTAAAGCGATTTTTTGCTTGAAGTACTCCAACCAAAATAAATAAGGGAAGAAACCAAAATGTTCGTTTATGCGGAAACTCACTCAAGTTTTTATTATAGTTTACAATCGTTGCTGGCCCCGCAGCCTGTTAGGCTTTTTACTTTGACCTTTTATTTCACAAAACAAATATAATAATAATGACAAATATACAGACGGACATATTATACACAGATCAAGTAAGCCCCAAAACTAAGTAGAACTTGTATCATGGGATACTTACTCAATGATATATTTAATATTATATAATACACATGTGTATAACATCCAAGACTAAGAAACAATCATTCAGGCTTACCACATGAATGTTGCTCTCAGCGGGGATCGAGCACGTAACCTCCGGACCGAGGAGCTAGTCACATATCCACTCAGCAACGGACGTCGTCAAACTGTAAATAAGAATACAGTTTACAAGGTACACTAAAACGCCAGTCCCATTGCGATATCCCCGCGAATCTTCCCCAGTTTTCTCCCACGTTGACAATAATTTAGACCTAGTTGTCACGCAACGTATGTAAACCCAGCCAGCTATGATACAAGCCATGATAAACCCAAGGATCGCAGTTCAATTCAATTCCCATACGATCCGCATATTTATAGGTGAACAGGGTCGCTTGCGGGTCAATACACTTTATTATGGTGTACGCGTTGTGTATGATCGTAATAGCAATGGGAAGTGAGATGTTGCGCTATGATTCATTGGGATGTGATTTGAATTATAAATATGTTACGTATATTCACGACTATTCCAGAAAGGGTTACGGATAAGAAAAACTTCAATTACTTTTTGTAGTTGTAATTATTAAAACTTATTAAGCTCAGACGGCGGCCCAATTGAAGTGGGATTGGGCAGGCCACGTTGCTCGGATGCACCCGGACCGATGGGCCAAAAGAGCCACGCAATGGACCCCCGGTGTAAAGAGAAAGCGTGGCCGACCAAGGAAAAGATAGAGTGACGAGTTAGGTCTCTGGGACAAGAAATGGTGGGAGAGAGGCCTTTACCCAGCAGTGGGACATAAATGGCTAATAATAAAATAAATAAATAAAATAATTATTAAACAATCGTTACTGATGGGTAGGCACACGAATTATTTAAAATGATACGTTTTTTTATTCGCCTTATAAGAGTGAGTTTAGTGATATTCAATACCAATTTAGCGATGTTACAAAGTTTTATTAATTTACACAAAGTAAATAGCTTAGGGTGAAAAACCTAAAATCTTCTCCTATACTAGTTGTCACTTACATATTCGGTCATTGCGCTGCCCCTATATTAATTTCTAAAAGTTGTAGCTTCTATCAGTAAAAAAATTGGCTTTGCTGCTTCCACAAACTTTCTAATTAAGGATAAAAAATATACCTATCAGAAATACTCTTTACACTATTTATTATTATCCTCTGCACTAAACAGAGCCTGTAACACAAACCAACTACAACTTAGTTATCTCTATTGTATGCCATTATAACAAACGGATATGCCTCATTAGAAATCCGAGCTGCAAGTAACATTTCTCCAAGATCCATATGGCCTATGACATAATGTCACCGAGGACCTGCAGCTCCGGCTGTCATTACATATCATTTTACCATCGCGGAGATAAACTGTACCTTTCTAGATACGTGCTCAGTTATGCAAACAACCGTAGATGTACTCCCAGCTAATTTGTTTAAGTGCGTAATTGATGGACTGTTGCGGTAGTTTTGTGTTAGTGTCATCTAGCTGAGTATAGGCTGGGAATATTGCTAACCTAGTTGTTTATGTGGTTGTTGTGTAAGGCGACGTATGGTGTTGGGGATTTTTAAGCGATTGTAGGGTGATAAGGCTAAACAGGACACTCATCACCAACCGACCTTTATTTAACAATATTTTCCCCCAATCAACTCTCAAAAGTAGTCCGTACCCAAACACGTTATTAGTTTCAATGGGGTAGGCTTCTATCGCCTCTTTGCCCGATCCTAGCAAACCTCCCGCGCTTTTTACTGATTATATTTCACTAACAGTCCAATCTTCTCCTCAGGCCAAATCAGAAGAGCAGTTGAAAAGCGAGAAAGAATGGCTGCAAACCGGCCATCTTTGGCTGGCGCACCGCGGCGGGTACACGGCGGTGGCGCGCGAGGGGCAGGCGGACGGGGGCAGGGCGCTTGTGAGGGTGTTGCAGACGGGAGAGGTTATCACTGTGGATGAAGATGATTTGGAGAAGGTATGTGGTTGTATTGTATTATAAAACTCTCTTTCATTCTTGTCAGTTTAGTTTTTTTTTGTCTCAGTTGATACTATAAAATGGCGTTGGTTTGAGAAGGTTGGTCATTAGGTCTATGATTCTCAAACCTTAGCATAACTACTAAAGACGTTAATATAATAATAAAGTTGAGTAGAAATTACACGTTCAATTTCATTCGCAAACGTTGTATTACTCTTTTTAACTTAGAATACCTTATAAACAAGAGAAGGGTCCTTTTATGCACAATCAAGTAGTCCTTCCAACCCATTAAATCATGAAAACTACTAAACTAACAATACGAATACCTTTTTCTCCTGTTGTAGGCCAACCCGCCCCAACAAGAGCGCTGCGAAGACCTCTCGTCGCTGCGCTGTCTGACGGAGTGCGGCGCGCTGCACACGCTGCGGTCGCGCCACGCCGCCGGCCTACCGCACGCGCGCGCCGGACACCCGCTCGTCGTGCTCGGACCGCCAAGACGGAACGCGCCCATCTACACCGAGAAGGTATGCTTTAGTATAATGAGGATTTGGATCTTGATTTAGGTGGATAGCTTCTTCTTGCTGGGACCGCGTGTATTTGAACTAAGGTGTTTTATAGGGATGAATGTAGATTTAAGAATTTTCAATATGTTAGGTTGCTTTTTCATCGCGAACGACGCACCTTACCGCGCACATCTATACAGGGAAGGTAGTATGACACGGATGCATTACAAGTAGAAGTATCACAAGCTTAGCTATCGCTCTCGTCGCTGTGTTATACCGAGAAGGTATGGTGTTGGAGTGTATGTGATTTGAAGAATGTTGGTTAGGATAGATTGCTCTCTCGTGCTGGGTCCGCAATAGTTCGTAGTGAGAAGGTGTGGTATGGGTATACTGCTGAATTTGATTGAAGGTAGGTCGGTTGTTTATGCTAAGATCGCTGCACTGAAAGGTATGCTATAGAGTTTACTGTGGTTTATCGAATGTTAATTTAGGTACTTTGCTTGTTCGTATTAGGACCTCCCCTGTCTAAGATTTTTGTAATGTGAGTTAACTGTAAGTTCAAGTACTGTGTTTTTGATAGGAGTTTTACATGTGGTGTCCGTTTTTAATATATCCTTTGTGTCCTTAAGAGGAGAAGAAAGTATTTATTCTTTAATTTATATTGATGAATGTTTTAACAATCAAGCCTAAGCCATGTTCTACGACTGCCATACAGACGACATGCCGCCGGTATATGCTGATGGCCACACGGCGAGATCGGCCCATCGCTTTTCTTGATATAGAATCGTATTTCTCGATATAGCTATCGTGTTTATTGATATATTTCTTATGAACGTAACGCAGGTGGCGGCCATGTTCCGCGGCTGCCGCACGGACGACATGCCGCCGCACATCTTCGCGGCCGCGCAGTCCGCGCACCGGTGCATGCTGGCCACGCGGCGGGACCGGGCCGTCGTCTTTCTTGGAAGGTAACTATTCATTAATTATTTATTAATCTTTATTAACATAAATGGGTGACATTTTAATTATCACAAAGCCCTGCAAAACTGTTTTCACAGTTTGTCTGCAGGTGGAGTCTCTTTAAACACTTTTTTTATTTATTGCCTATCTACGGTAATGAGTTAGAAAAATATATATAAATACACTTACGGATGTATTGGAAGGAGTAATTTGAGCTCAGAATTAAATATATCTTAAGTGCTTTTAAAAATTGCGTGCTGTTGGGTTCCTTGAGCACAGCTCTCAACAATCACTTTAAAATTATCTAAACCTGTGGGTAGAGGCCACAAAAGAGTAATTGGGAATCAACACATACACAAAACGGGAGTCGAAAGGAAAACCGCGGATAATGGGTTAGTCGTAGTGGGATTTCTATTTATATATATTTATATATCGATATTTTTACATCAACCTTTGATACCTTCTCAACATTAGTCCTATATTAGCGTTTTACGCGAAATACTGTCAAAAACAATAAACCAAATAATGATATTAGTGAGTTCTGTTACAACATTTTTTCCCTATATTATTTCCATATTAAGCTAAGTGTAAAAAAACATGTATTTATAAGTGTAACTACTTTACCTCTAAGTTAGCAACTAGCACACGCCTATTCAAACGCCCACTTTGTAACCTGAAATAAGCACTAACGTAAAACTCAAGTTTGAATGATTAAAAATATCTTATATTTACATCGAGATTTTTTGTCGTTAAATATTTGATAAAAGTAAAAAAAGCGGCGGCTAGATCACACGTGTTTATAGATCACTATCGTAATAGCTGCGCGGCGCTTGCGCATCGAAAGGCGTAAGCTCATTTAATAACACTTATCTCTTTTGTACAACTCAGTTAGATTGAGAGATTTCTATAGTGTTTAGCTTATATATTTATAGATATTCAAATTGATTTTATGAACTAATATGTAGCCTACATACAATACAACTAAAGTTGGGGAGAGTCAGGATAATGTAGCCAATTCTGACCATTTGTATATTATTTAATTACTCCATTTCATTATACAATATTTTATCCGAAATATTGTGACTTAAGGATGACACAATAGACTTTGTAGAACCAATCGAAAGAAATCTAAAAAACGGAATACCAACTTAAAAGTTCGTGGCCTAGTTGATACGTCATTCTGTTTTAGGTTTTAGGTTTAAAATCCGTCGAGGGCTGCATAGAGTTGATGAATATGTTTTACATTCATACATACATACATATACACACGGTTATAAATCCCTAGAAGGGGTAGCCACTTTTGGAAATGTGAGTGGGGAAAAGATGGTAAAAATAAAGGTTGTTGGTGATGGGTCTCCAACCGCATCGCCCAACAAACCCTTAAAGGCCCCAATACCGTTAGTCGCATCTTACGTACACCCACCGGAAGAAATGGGGTAGTGCTATATTTAAGCCGACACTACACAGCAAATACATATTAATTTTTATTTAATGACTATGTACCGCCCGAGCTTTGCATGAGTAGTGTTATAATTGAATATACGTGTGATGATACATAGCTTGTGTTTCTTTTGAAGGTCGGACGTAGTTTATAAAAAAAACATAAAAACTCCCCACCAATTTTCAACCAAATCAATTCAGCAGTTCGTGAGCTATAAATAGTGTTATAAACACAACTTTCTCTAACAGATATAGATAAAAGTGTGCGTACATACATACATATATATACTCACGCCGTTAATTCCTATTGGGGTAGGCAGAGACTATCGATCGCCACTTTGTACGATCCTGGCAAACCTCTCTTGCTTCGTCTATATCCATCAATATTTTCATACATGCTCTTTTATAATGAATTTAAGAGTATAGCACGACAGATTAGCCTGAATCTCACCAAGTGGCAATCAGTTGGTATTTTACCTTCACCTTATCTACCGATTATAAAGAAATGATCAATGTTTTTCAAAAAAAGAATGTCAATGCGCGTCAAATAGAATAGTTAACACTTTATTGCACATCACAAAAGAAATGAATGTATCAAATTTGTTAAAACTATAAAGTTTCGATTAATTGTGTAAATGCCCCGTGGTCTAAACATCATTACTTTACCAGTGAAACTCACTATTTATTTAAATGCAAATAAACAACTAGAGCCTATATATTATTCCAATGAAACTGAGCCTATTTCCTATAATAAAGCTGATGAATTTAAAAGGTATCCAATTTTATGGACTATCAATGTTTGCTAGATTATTTCTTGGTTTAACGGGACGTTATCTTTGATATGTTTTTGAGATACGTACATACATATACTCACGGCTATAAATCCCTTAACGGGGTAGCCAGAGCTTTGGAATGATAAGTTCCTCAGCCACTTTTGGAAGTTGATTGGGGAAAAGATGATAATAATAAACGTTTTTGGTGACGGGTCTCCAACCACATCGCCCAAAAATCACTTAAGTTAAGTGATTTTGCAGATGTAATCTACGATATTATTACTTTAAAAGAACAATCGTTTTTACTGTATTGAAGATTGTTGAAAAATATATATTAACTACAATTACAGACAATTTAGAAAACTAAATGAATTTTTCATTTTAATATCTTCTCGAAAATATCACTTTCCACTCTCAATGTTACTTCGGATAAATTAATTAACAAAAATAAAGATTTAAAAAAAACGAGTTAGACACGGTCAAGAGATATTGCTTACTTTACTTTGTATTTCATACAAATAGTCCAAGTTTACAGTCACTTTTGCGGTTTCATGCCTTTCTTTTCATTGCCATTTTCGGTTCCCTTACCCATACATTATATTACGAACCCCTTCACGGGCAAGCCTCACTTGTATTAGTCCATTTCAATTTTTGAACATACATATACTCACGCCATTAATTCCCATTGGGGTAGGCAGAGACTATCGATCGCCACTTCGTACGATCCTGATAATTTTTGAAATTAATAAAATTAATGAAAACTCAAGAGAATAAATGAATTTCACTGTTTCTCAGTATAACTGGTGCCATTGAATATTCATCAGCTAAAAACACAAGTCCACGATAACTCTTACATATTAAATTATTGAAATCTACTAATGGAATCGAATGCAAGGCATGTGATAATCGATTAAACAGCGGATTACTAATACAGAAACACTTTTAATTGAATATGATTTTACTATAAATCGCTACTCGATCTAATCTCGCTAATTGGTCGGTAGTGACTTTAGTTTCTCTTAATTAAGTAAAATAACTCTTATGAGCATGATTATAATGGAGAAAATTGTATGGAGAACAAAATGATTTCCAATTGGTCAAGCTTATAAACAAGCGATTATTATGTGTTAAGGATCTTTTGCATATATATTTTGCATTAAAGAGAAGTTTATATTATGCGATATATACCATTAAAATATACTCAGCGACAGAACAATATGAATTTTAATAATAAATAACCGCGTATTTCCAAGTCTATTCCAGACTAAAAGGTATCATTTAATCGCTTTTCTTAGTAATTTGATGATGGTCATTTGAATTGTTTTGAATAATGAACACAATTTCATAATAATTCCCCAGGTACATTTTAAAACGCCGTGTAGTGCCGGCTTAGAATGTCGCTACCCCTTTCTACCCACGGGTGTCGTAAGAGGCGACTAAAGGTATTGGGGCTTTTTATTGGATTTTTGGGCGATGCGGTTGCATGCGATGCGGACCCATCACCAAAAACCTTTATTTTTACCTTTTTTTCCCCACTCAACTTCCAAAAGTGGCTGAGGAATTTATAATTCCTTAGCTCTGGCTACCCCTTCTAGGGAAATATAGCCGCGAGTATATGTATGTTTGTATCTTAACTGTTGCCTTGCACTTCCTATTGATATTATGCTTCAAAGTTTTGAAAAATATCGTAATGAAACTCACTCTGTGGAGTAATGCCTAGTCATGTAATTCGATAACGCGTCAATAAATTTTTATTACTTCTCTAGGAGTATGCATCGTACTTATTAAAATGTTGTTTTATATAAAAAATAATAATTTTAAAATCAAATATGGTATATTCCAGATCCGGCTCAGGCAAAACATCAGCAGTCCGCCATTGCGTGTGGTATCTGGCCACGGCGTACCCGGCGCAGGGGTCCAAACTGACCCCGGAGAAAATGGAGGCGGCTTTCGATGTATTACATGCATTTGGATCTTGTCGGTATGTGGGAAACTATTTTAATACAAGCTTTATTTTACTATGTTTTTGGTATGTACACCATGTTTTTTAAGCAAAATGGGACGTGATATGGAATCAATAAAAAAAAATCTCAGAGGATATGTAGTCATCGGACCCCGCTATGTTCACGGTACTACTACCGTATGGCTTTCGATATGCTACATTCGTTTCGACCTTGTCGGACCAAGTAGTAGTGGAAGACTATTTTAAAACAATATATGAGTCATTAGATATTTGGTAACTACCCAAATATTTTCCCAAGTTTTTTTTGTGGTTTAGGCTGATAAAGAAAGTTCTGGGGTTCGCATGAGAAGTAAAACCGTGTGTCCCTGTTATTATCACGGTGGTAGCCGTCAGTCTGCCAACCGGCATTAGGCAAGCATCGTTTTCTATAGCCAGCTTACCTTGTGGTAGTAGGTAGAATTAAGCCTCTAGGTGGAAAATTGTCTGTGATTATGAAAAGGCAGATAAGACATAGCGGTTTAATTATTGAATCTTAACCAAACTATGCAATCAAAATAATTTATTCAAAAAGGCACTGATTTAAAGAGGCAGTTGTATATAGCGGTTTTGGTAAGTTAAAAATTATAAATGGCACGTTTAATAACTTGATCAGCAGTTAAAACTAAGCAGTAAAGTAAACAAAAATAACTTTTAACAAAAAGAAAACCGACTTCACAGTGGGAAAAACAACCGAAAATAAAAATCTAGTACTAAAAAGTACGAAATAAGTTTTTTAATTGAATATGCCAGTGTATGAGTGTATGAGTACTGTGATTAATACCTTTGCAATTTCTTTATTCCACACGCGTCAGTTCAACCTACTTAAATATTAAAATTCTCTTAAATTAATTTGTGAGCCGGTGCCAGCCTGCGTGATGATGATGGACAATAATAAGTGTGTATTTCGCACTTCATACACATGTACAATGTAGGATACCTTGTGGTTGTAGGGTAAATTTATTTTTGTACGTTTTACCATTTAAAACGTGAGGCAATAGATATATATTGTTTAGATTGTAATAATCAGAGATAGATATTAGGGTGAATTCACTTTTATTTGACTGGCACCGACTCAAAAATTAATTTAAGAGAATTTTAATATTTAGGTAGGTTGAACTGACGCGTGTGGAATAAAGAAATTGCAAAGGTATTAATCACAGTACTCATACACTCATACACTGGCATATTCAATTAAAAAACTTATTTCGTACTTTTTAGTACTAGATTTTTATTTTCGGTTGTTTTTCCCACTGTGAAGTCGGTTTTCTTTTTGTTAAAAGTTATTTTATTTTACGAGTTTTAGAGATGGGTAGACCTGGCAAAGATGCCTCTCGTATGAGGCAGTGCGACGGTTACTGTATTATTCTTCGTATTTCTGGTATTTCTATTATTATACGATATTATTGCCGAGTAGTGCCGGCTTAGAATGTCGCTACCCCTTTCTACCCACGGGTGTCATAAGAGGCGTCTAAGGGAATTGGGGCTTTTTATTGGATTTTTGGGCGATGCGGTTGGAGACCCATCACCAAAAACCTTTATTTTCACCATCTTTTCCCCACTCAACTTCCTAAAGTGGCTGAGGAATTTATAATTCCTTAGCTCTGGCTACCCCTTCTAGGGAAATATAGCCGTGAGTATATGTATGTATGTATACGATATTAAATAGGCTCAACCATATGTAACTTTACATTGTTCTTAAAATCCCTCGAAAGGCGATGGTCTACAATTCTACATCTCAAGAAAGACTCAAACGTTCACGCCGAATATCCCCGAAGGCGTTAGCAGAGGTAGTAATACTTCTGAATATCACGTGACATTGTCACCTGTTGTTCAGAGTACCCACGCTTTGCTTACACCCACGTTCTCACGTTAAACAGGGCAGGCCTATCGGCGTTTTGAACAAATACAGTGTCACATGATTGTGAGTTTCGACAGTCCCCTCGATTTCCTGGGATGCCATCATCAGATCCTGGTCTCATGGTACTTTCTCGGTAACAATAACATAACAAAAGAAATGTTGAGTGAACCTGTACTTCTCTTCATAAAAGCTACAAAGAGGAGCATAAATCTTTATGGAATGGTGAAAGAATTGTTTCCGAACTCCTAGTGATTAAGGACCCACACCTTCCATCATCAGCTTAGCAGCATAACAATATGATTTTCAGAAGCAAATGCCAATATAAGTTCAGAAAATATGTAAAACGCGGTACATTTGCCTATAAAATTTCAAGGTTCCCCTCGATTTCTCCAGGATCCCATCATCAGACCCTGATATCCTCATCATGGTACCAATCCGGGAGTATCTTCTTTCGAACAAAAAAATAATAATCAAAATCGGTTCACAAATGGCGAAGTAATCGGCGAACATACATAAAAAAAAAAAAACAAAAAAAATATACGGTCGAATTGAGAACACTCCTTTTTTTGAAGTCGGTTAAAAATGAGTAATAAAAAATAATGAAATGGATCAGTGCATATATAATTGAGTAGGAAAATAATTAAATGGGCGGTAAAAAATATTGAACGAGCGGTTACGCGTGGGTAGTAATAAATCGGAATTTGTCGGTAAAAAATCTCATTCTAAGAAATTCTATAAAGTAAGTAAGCATATAGGCATGCATATAGGCATGCATAAGGCATTTAGGGCTCGCTCCGCTGCGCTACGCTCGCTCATTTTATACATAATCTAACCTAACCTAATTTAATGTGACCACCTAACTTTTCTTTGTCTGCAGGGGGCTTTCGCCCCCCGACCCCCCCAAGCAGGGGGGCTCTGCACCCCCCGACATGCAAACAAGCGAGCAAGTATACATACAAACAGGCATGCATCGTTACGATCTGCCGAACTATTTATCGAACTGCCCATTCCATCATTTTTAACACGCTTTTATTAGGTCGACCTGTATGTATGTAACTATGTAATCAAATCTAAGAAAACTAATTTAACCATCTTCTAAAGGTCATAGCGTTATGAAAATTGGCAGTTGTATGTGATTTCGATGACAATACAATAATATGGTACTGTCGAGCTGATCTGATGATGGAGCCGGAAGATATGAACTGGAACTTCATGATGGATGATCGTATCATAGCCGTGTTTGGACTTGTGAAACAGGTCTTGTAATGAACGTTGACCATGATTAGGTTTCAAGGTCTGATGATGAAGCCGGAAGATAGGCACTAGCATTCCATGATGAAATATCGTATCATAGCCGTGTTTGGACTTGTTAGAAAGGTCTTGTAATGAACCTTGACCACGATTAGGTTTCAAGGTCTGAATACAATAATATGGTACTGTCGAGCTCATGTGATGATGGACCCGGAAGATATTAACTGGAACTTAATGATGGATGATCGTATTATAGCCGTATTTGGACTTGTTAGAAAGGTCTTGTAATGAACTTTGACCACGAAATGAACTTTGACCACGATTAGGTTTCAAGGTCTGAATACAATAATATGGTACTATCGAACTGATCTGATGATGGAGCCGGAAGATTTGAACTGGAACTTCATTATGAATATTAGCATACGATGTATCGTTACCAACCCATGACGTCCCACTGCTGGGCACGGGTCTCTTCCGTGAGGAAGGTATGAGCCATACTTCACCACGGGGGCCAGCCGGGTTGGTGGAAGTTTGTAAGGCTAGTGGTCACCTTACCGTTAGATGTTATCAAGCCGCCCGTTTGGGTCTCTGACAAAGCTTGACGACTGCTATCTTACGATAACAACCGGCACCAACGGCTTTACGTGCCTTGCGAAGCACGGTAGCGCCCGAGATAAATACCACTAGGCGGTTACCCATCCGTGGACGGACCGCAGCTCGCGTTGCTTAACTTGTAAATACGATCACATCAGTCCAACTGAGCTACAGGCGCTACTACGATACGATGTATATTGTCGTGTAAATGGGGTAGTAGCTTGTTAAAGATCCCACCCAAGCCAAGGCGAGAAACATGCCGAGGGCTGAATGGCATGAGGGTGGTTAAAAATGTCATGTCGCTAGAGTCACCTCAGGGAACCGGGTGAAACCCTGTTGTAAGTAGCCTTGCTCCTCTACTCAGACCTCTGGGGGGGTTGACTGTTTAATTGTCTTATACTCGTGGGAATACTATGGTAAAAACTAAACATGAAGAAACAACAACACAAAGAAAACGGAGACTACAAAAAGAAAAGGAAAAACGCGGCCAAAAAAAACGAAAACTCAGTGAAAACAAAAAATCTCTACAAAAACAAATATCCAAAACGTACATGCAACAATATAGAGCTAGAGAGACACCAGATCAACGAAATAAATACGGTACGGTGGAAAGGCGCATGCTCCCAGTGATTTTAAGTTGGGCATCTACCGTGCACAAGATGCAAGGCTGTACGGTAGACCACGCCGTGGTTGACTTAGGGTCCCGTACTTTTGCGGATGGACAGGCATATGTGGCGCTAAGTCGAGTAAAATCACTTAGTGGTCTCCAGATTGAAGAGTTAGATTGTTCTAAGCTGACAGGTAAGACACCATGCAATACAGACGCACTGGCGGAGATGGAGAGGATGCGGGCTCATTCGTCTATTTTAAATAAATGTTTAAAATATGCCATTAGCAAAGACTAAAAAGCATAAAATAAATTAATAGTTTAAAAAACACTAAAAAACACGCTTTTATAAGTGCACTTAAAATTCAAAAATAAATTACGGGTCGTTCAAGTTGTCTCTATTTCTGGGCTGAAGTGTAAACTATGTGCTTTTAATTATAATATTTGATTGTAAAAGCGTGGGGTGCTGGAGCAGGAAAAACTTTCTTGTAAACAAATACACGAACAAGAACTCTACATTTGCCACTGTTGACTAGTACTTTGAACAGACTGTTTAATATAGAGCCTCCAACAAGTGGTGCTGCAACTCTAGTTAGAGTGCCAATCTCTGTAA
Organism: Bedellia somnulentella; assembly: GCA_963576735.1. NCBI lineage: Eukaryota > Metazoa > Arthropoda > Insecta > Lepidoptera > Bedelliidae > Bedellia > Bedellia somnulentella. Next base: position 11,054,006 of record OY755190.1, read on the forward strand.
CCTGCTTCCCGAAACATCGCTTGACTTGATTTCTTAGCAAGGTAGACAAAAAATCTTTCCTTTTCCAGCGCCCCACGCTTTTACAATCAAATATTATAATTAAAAGCACATAGTTTACACTTCAGCCCAGAAATAGAGACAACTTGAACGACCCGTAATTTATTTTTGAATTTTAAGTGCACTTATAAAAGCGTGTTTTTTAGTGTTTTTTAAACTATTAATTTATTACCGCCCATTTAATTATTGGACTACTCAATTATTTTTAGAATTGACATTGTAAGATAAAATAACCGACTAATATTTTTTTTATTACTGTCTATGTTTTACTGTCGCAATAATCATTCAACCGCCATTAAATTAAATAACTGCTCAATATGTTTTTCAACTAATCATAATAACATCTCGATTTTTTTAATAACAGCTCAAAAAATTAGTTCCCATTCAAAAATATTGTCAAAACATCATAGAAACTACGAAACTTATCTGATGAAAACAATTACCACCGAACTTCTACTTAAGATCTAATGCCTTATATTTCAGCTCCAGTTCGAATCCTCACGCATCTCGGTTCGTTTCCCTCACCTCGTTGGATTTCGACGGCGGTGGTGCTCTGGTTTCCGCCTCCGTGCAAACTCTGTTACATGATTTCAAACCTTCTGCCGGACCCTTAAGATCGTTGCATAGGTAAGAAAACATAAATAAAACACACCCATATATTATACTTAAGGCTGGAAATCCATACAAGGGGTAGTCAGAGCTTCAAATATTTTTAAATGTTGAGTGAGCTGAACATTTTTGTGATGTGCTGATGGTGTTGATGATGGGCTTAAATGAAGAAGTAGCTGAGTATTATCGGCTTACAGTAATAACGCATTTCCTCCGTTGGTATCATAAGAGGCGACTTATTGTTTGAGGCTTTCGGTTACCAATGTGGCATGAAATTCTTCACCAACTATTCCTATACATGACCACATTTTCTCCTTTTTAATTCCGAAATTTTTCTCACTATTGTCGTTATTATTAAATTCCAGTTTATTCCACGGCTGCGACGGTCGTCTTCGTCGCGAGCTCTTCCTCGACCAAGCTCCAGTGACCACTTCGAACCCATACCTAGTTTCTGTGGACAAGGCCGAAGCCCCAACTGAGTTTGCGGCATTGAAGGAGGCTTTTAAGGCTTTGGGTGTGACCGAACAAGAACAGTTGGCTGTTTGGAGAATATTGGCCGCTATCTTGCATTTGGGATGGGCTGGCGTTACTAAATGTGAGTATCTGAGAGGTTTGTGTTGCTAGCTAATCACACAAATTGTTTTAACCATTTACTTCCCTTATTATACTTTACTATTTATTATTATATTACTTTAGGGGATTGAAACATAGTTTACGTATTACGCTCGTATTTATTAAATTTACTCACACAATTCTTGACAATCAGAAAGTTCTGTTTGAAGTGAGAGTTTAATAAATTCGATTCGAGCTATTGATCTGTATTCATTTTAATTTTCAATACTTTTAAATAATATAAAAATATTTTAAGATAAACTCAATGCCATTCACATACATACACATAAGATAAAAGGCCCACTCAATAATGTTTTAAAAAATTAAATAAGAACGACTTAACCCACATTTACGACTTAATCTGAAACCTTGAAATAGTCCAATAAGTACAAAACGAAATGTGTTCTTTAAGTCAAAATTTTAACAAAATTTACCATAAAATGACCAAATAATCAATATCAGGCACCAAATGGCAATGTTAAATTCCCTACCATAATATTACTTCTAATGAAAACTATCTTACAATTCCAGCGACAGTATCAGGCACCAAATGGCAATGGCAAAACGGCGGCTCGGCCTCCCTCGCCGGCCGCGTGTTAGGATCATCGTCAGAACAACTTCGAGCGGCCGCTTTGTCAGCCGCTATGTCGCCGAGTACTGGATCTGTTACAGGGCCACCTGTACCGCCTAGGAGTAACTTTAGGTAATTAACAAATATGTATGGACATATATTACACAGACATAAGTGTTTTCGCTGTGCTTAACTTCAAGCAGCCGCTTTGTCAGCCGCCATGTCGCCCAGTAGTGTGTCTGTGGTCGAGCCGCCCGTGCCGCCTAGGAGTAACTTTAGGTAATTAAAAAATATGTACGGACATATATTACACAAACAATAAGTGTTTTCACTGTATTTAACTTTGAGCAGCCGCTGTGTCAGCCGCCATGTCGCCCAGTAGTGGATCTGTAGCCGGGCCGCCCGTACCGCCTAGAAGTTACTTTAGGTATTAAAAAAATCGTGGGAGTAATTTTTGAGCGCACACTACAGCGGACTCACTCGCACATAGCAGCGTCACACTCATATTCCTACATCGCGGTATGTAAATGTTTTTCGAGCTAAGCATAAAATACAAATTACACAGCACGGTGTACTGGCCAGCATATATTTGCTGTTGCCACAAAATATATACGGACATATATTACACAGACTAGGACCAACTTTAGGTATGCTTGTTCGATGTGTTATAACATCAGAACAACTTCGAGCAGCCGCCATGTCGCCTAGTACTGGATCTATAGCCGGGCCCGCCCGTACTACCTAGGAATAACTTTAGGTAAAGAATTCGGTTTGATTTTTTTTATACCTCTTACTGGATCGCCTGTTCTGACTAGGAGTAACTTTAGGTATATATATCCGCCGAATATAATTCCATGGTGATCTCATACACCTACATACTACTCACATAATTAGTTTTCATTAGAGAATATGAATATAAATACTATCGCTCGCCTATCTCGATTATGTCTTGTTTTTTTGGCATTTTATACTTCGCAATAAATTTGCAGCGAAATCTAATCGAACAATAATTCGGTATGCAAAGTTTTTTTTTGGTATTTATTGAATATTTTTATTCGATAGCAAACACGGAAATAAAAGACTAATTTGAATATTTTTCATTTAAAATGAGTAATTGCAAAGTTATGATTTTTTAAAGATTGTTCAACTTTTGTACTTAATGACGTCATGGATTGAAAATATCACGTAGCGACATGCAAATAAAGCGAAATGTTTAATAAAAATTTTGCTGACTGCAAAACATTTCACGAATTTGTGATCTCAAATGAAATTTTTAGGATATTATACTAAACAAACCTATGATTTTCGATATTTTATTAATCAACTGCAAAAACGATTGTCTTTGAAACAACGCTGAAGGTCAAATATTGTTACAGTATTTTGTTAAAATAACGGTCATCTTAGCTTTGTTTGATTTAATTTCAAGAAAATATGTTTTAAAAACATAATATCTCGAAATGGTTTTGTAATCAGCATCACTTTTGTAAAACTTTGCATACCGAATTACTTAACTCTTACGCTGTTCTTACTTTATTTACAGAACCCCATCTCCTTTGCACGACAAAGAAATGAGCGGCGCAGAGGCATTGGATGCTTTCGTCACAGGATTGTACAACGAGACATTTAATATTGTGGCGGCTCTAGTTAACAGGTAACTTATGAATGTACTTGTGTATTTATACTAAAATTATTATTTCATAACATAAGAGAGCGACTTCCACCACTCAAGGTGGATCGACAATTTGGTTAAGGTTGTTTGAAGCTGATGAAAAACGGCAGAGCACAAAACCAGGCAATGTAGAAAGCTTTCGGGAAGGCCTATACCCAGCAAGTAGACCTTTATTTGCTGGGGATGTTAAGGTGCCGTTGGTTCAGCGAAAAATATCATCTCAGGGGGTGCTGCCCCCGCGGGCGCGGGGAAGCGCTTGCGCGCCGATCGAGCGGCCGTCTCCCCGACGCGACGCCGCGTGCGCGCGTTTTAAAAACATACAGTAGGGTAAGCAATATAGTTATTGTCAACTCGACAGTTTTAGCCACTTGCAAATATTTTCTATGGTATGGGTTCGGACCTTTGTTTATGATTATTTACATTTTCTTTCTAAAATATTTACGAGTGGTTATAACAGTCAGGGTGACGAAAACTGTATCGCCTAGACCCTAGGTTATCAATTTCAAAAATAGTTACTACCATGGCCGTTTACAATATAAAATGTAATGATACGATAGATTTGTCTACCCCTGTCAGTTTATACAAAATTATTACAGTGATAATTTCATAACTTTTGCCGTGTCGTGTCGGCTTAGAATAACACTACCCCATTTCTACCCGTGATCGTAAGAGGCGACTAAGGGTATAGGGGCTTTTTAAGTGATTTTTGGGCGATGTGGTTGGAGAACCGTCACCAAAATCATACATTATTACCATCTTTTCCCAAATCAACTTCCAAAAGTGGCTGAGCAATTTCTCATTCCAAAGCTCTGTCTATCCCGTTAAGGGATTTATAGCCGTGAGTATATGTATGTATATAATTTTCAGTTTACACCTGTAACTATTTAATATTATTAATTGAAATTAGAAGTTACTTTAACGGTTTTGTTCTTTTTCCCATTCCTAATAAATTAAACAATAAAATATAAAAATGAGTGCAATCTATGAATTGAATGAATTCTTTTATATTTGCTAATGCTAACCGTACGCACGGTCACTCTCACGCCTACATTGACGCGCATCGTATACAGATAGGTCACTCGCATACTAACGGCGCCGCACGCACGTAAATTGTAAGATCTGTAACACAAGGAGCGCGCGACATAGGTCCATCCCCTAAAGCAGCTCACCGAGCACTGAGCGGGCGGCGGGCGGCGCTCGGACACGAGTAGGACTGCGAATATCGATGTTTTTAAAATATTTGTTTTATTGAATTAATTAAAAAAGAAAACTAATCGCCAATTATTATTAGAAATACAAATGCTCAAATTATGATGCAAGTTATATGTAAATAGGTAAAATAAATAAAATATAAAATCATTTTAAAGAGTGTAATTAGAGGTATGTTGGCGATTTTTTTCTATCGAGCGAAAATTTATTAATCACGTTTCGAATCGCCAATTTCACAGCAGAAAAGCCTCAAGATTTTGATGTATTTTTTTCAAAACCATATTGTTATAAACATACGCAATATAATGTTTCAAAAATTCTGTTCGCTGCACTAACGGCACCTTAAGAAATAAGGGTTTCGTACTAAGTGTGACAGAAATAAGAACCATACATAACATAACATAACATAAACGTTCACGCCGAATATCCCCGAAGGGGTTGGCAGAGGTACTAATACTTCTGAACATCACGTGACTTTGTCACCTGGTGTTTAGAGTACCCACGTTTTGCATGGACAGTGTACTCAAGTGATAGGGGGCAGGCCTATCGCCGTTTTGTACGAATACACTGTCACATGGCTAAGTACAACTCGGCCATGTGGGTTTCCTCACGATGTTTTCCCTCACCGTTAACAACCATGATAAATTAACCACACATATGTCTTTAGAAAAGACAAATTGGTGTAGGCCCGACCCAGGACTTGAACACTAGTCGTTTGCACGATAACCGAGTGTTCTACCCACTGGGCTATCACGGTTGCCAGAACCACTTAAGTTGTAATACCGTTATGTTTATAGTTCACGTAGTTATTGTGTTTTTATTGATGCCTTGAGTCGCTATAAGAGTAAGACTTCACTTAGTTTTTATTGCTTAGTCTCTTCATACAACTTTTTCATAATTGTTTTCGAGTGAAAGATACGAAGTCGAATGTTTTAAATATTAGTCACATAAACAGGCACTAACAAATATCTTTTATCCCCACAGAGGAATAACAACCTCATCCCGTACATCCGCCTCCATCCTCCTGCTAGACTCTCCCGGCGCCGACAATCCGATGTGCTCGGGACAGCAGAGCGGGGCCTCGCTGTCTAAGTTACTGTCTAACTATCTACAGGTTTGTATAAGTTTTGACGTATATGAGACTTATTTTATTATGTATGTAAGCATTAAATACCTATATAATCAAAGGTATAAGTCCCTTAAAGGGTTTAAAAATTATATTTTAAAAGAGCTCATGCTCAAGCTCAAAAATATTTGTTCTTAGCTAAAAAAATATTTAAATACCGCGATGTAGGAATATGAGTGAGACGCTGCTATGTGCGAGTGAGTCCGCAGTAGTGTGCACTCTAACAGTACCACACGTGTAATCCCAGGAGGAATATTCTAAAATTATTTTTTCTTGGTGTAACAATACAATTTCTTCCATTTGAGAAAGAGGTTATAAATGGACACTTCGTATGATCCTGGCAAACCTCTCCAGCTTTGTTTAAATTCATCAATCTTCTCATACATTGCTGCTTTACTCTAAATATTTATTCATAATATTTACAGGAACGCCTACAAGCTGTGTTCCACGAAGCCATGCTGGTCGCGCCGCGAGAGAGATACGCCCAGGAAGGAATCACTCTTGACGATGGGGCGCAAGAAGGTAGCTACTGTTAACTTTTCATATATTGGCCTACATGTTTCTATATTCGCGGGAATAAATTTCAAAAAGTTTTAGTCAGAGATTGAGAGAGAGAGTGGGGGTCGGAACTCATAACCAATTTCTCAGTTTTTCTCATTGTTATTCGACTAGTTTTTCATTTTAACTTATTTTCACTTTACATGTACTTTTTTTGGTTATGATGCATGTGTAACAAATAAAATCTATGTATTCTTGTTTTAATATTAATAATTACTTGTAATATTTTGAACTAAAAATCTTTTAAAAAAATAAAATTAAGTCTTTTATCTCTAATGATTAAAAGAAACAATCCTTGCTTCAAGGTGCAGGCACATAAGAAATTAAGTTTCTAATATCTAAACACTTGATCCCATTGTAAAATTAAGTAGTGTGTAGTGCTGTGTAGTGTCGGCTTAGAATAACACTACCCCATTTCTTCCGGCGGGTGTACGTAAGAGGCGACTAACGGTATTGGGGATTTTAAGGGATTTTGGGCGATGCGGTTGGAGACCCATCACCAATAACCTTTATTTTGCCATCTTTTCCCCACTCAACTTTCCAAAAGTGGCTGAGGAACTTCTAGTTCCTTAGCTCTGGCTACCCCTTTTAGGAATTTATAGCCGTGAGTATATGTATGTATGTATGTAAAGTTAAGTAGAATGTCTTAAAATATCTTTATTGTTCCAGACTGGTTATCAGACAGCGTGAACCCGGGTCCCATGGTGGAGCTACTAGACAAAGCTCCACAAAACACGATAGTTCGAAGTTCGCAGATGGATTTGAGAGAGTGCGACCGACGTGGCATTTTGTGGTGAGTTTATCTTGTGTTTTGAGTTTTTTAAGTTTATTTGGTGTCTGGTTTTTTTTGTTTGAGAGAGTAAATAATATGTTTTGCCCAGAGTTTCTTAACCATCGTATAATAATGAGTACTGGGAACAGTTTGGGTACTCCCGGCTTCCCGCAGAAGTCGCCCTAGTCTAAATACTGTGGCTGTACTGTCATCAACTTGATACATTATAAAAACACAAATACAAAATAATAAATATAAAAAAGTACAATGGGTGGTTTTATCACTAAAAGCGATCTCTTCCCGACAAACTTTAAAAGATCAGTTAACTACGGTAGTGTGAGGTCGATGTTACAAAATCTGTGAAAACAATTTTAAGTAATAATATAATGTCTTAAAGACTCAGGGCTCTACATTAAATTAGAAGTACATTCAGAAATTATTTATCCTGAGTCCGTTTTTTTTCTTCATAGACAAATAACTTTTCTGGGAGAACATAACATAACTTATCTTTTATCAATTTTTTTCTATCACCAGGCTTCTCGACGAAGAGTCCATGTACCCAGGCTCCTCAGACGACACATTCCTAGAACGAGTATTATCAATCTACGGCCACAACTCGGCGACTCAACATCTCATTAAGAAAGCGCCTCATGCCAGACAGTTTATATTGCAGCATTTACAGGTTAGTACTATTATAAGTTAGTAATTAGATAAATTAGTTTGTATTTATACATATATTCAGGGCTCTTAACCTTATAAAGGGACAGGTAAAGCTTCAGAAGGGCAAGCACGAGCGCTATTTTATCGACACGATAACGGTTAGAATGAGATGGCAGTATACGATACTAAGTAAGTACGTAAGAGATGGCTGCTTTATCCCACGCGATAACTAGTTTAAACACCGCTTGTACTAGCCGGGCAGAATCAGATATTTGTTAGACAATTTTGGATGTTGGAATAATGAAGAATAAATAGTGTAATAAAGGTTGGCCACCACTCACCATCACATCAAGAAGGTGCCGTATGCCAGGCAGTTTATATTGCAGCATTTACAGGTTGATATTACTAATATATTTTTTACGACACGCCTACATGTAAATTGGTAATTCTTACATAAATATTATAGTATAGTTCGTCTGTTTAGTGCTTACTTTCGCGCTAATAACAGACATGATAAAGAACTTATAATAAATAAGAATAAGACTGTATCAAATATTGGTGAACTTAGGATTCAAACTAACGTCTCCTGCGTTACAACTAGTGTTCCTCCTGAGCTATCAAAGCTTTCTTTGTTATTTATATGTTGGTTTATGAAATACTGTATAAAAACATACACATACACGTGCCATTCGTTACCATTGGTGAAGGGAGAGACTAAGATCGCTTTTTGTTACAAATACGAATTACTGTATATCATAATTAACTGATTTTAAACTTATTATGATGATTTTTCAGGGCACGAATCCAGTTCTATACGACGTGACTGGTTGGCTCAAAGCCAGCAGAGAAAATCCTGTCGTAAAGAAGGCTCTAACAGTTTTACAAGAAAGTCAAAAGTAAGTAAATTTATTAAGTTTTAGTCAAATAAATTTCTGTATATATTTTATAAATGTTTGTATTGGAAAGAAAAAATACTTAAAGTATGTATCGAGAAACCTAGAGATATTTTTGAAGACCAGACTCTCACTTGTACAGACTTGATGAAAGCCCCCTGTATTTTTTATTTACTTTTTATTTTGTTTTTAAAATCTTTTCATCAATTTTCAATTAAGTAGAACCAACTAAGAAGATCCTCAGCCACTTATGAAAGTTGAGTGGGGAATAGTAAAATTAATGTTCTTTGTTATGGGTCTTCAACCGCATCGTCCAAAAATAATCAAAAACGCCACGACCCTAAGTCACCTCTTACGAAAATGCACAAGAAAAAATTAGGTAGTGCTATTCCAAGCCGACACTACATAGCTATGAAAAAAAACCTATTTTGTTCCAGTGACGATCTAAACCGCCTATCGTCTTGGGCGCGCGGCGGCGGCGGGACCGGCGCTTGGTCCGTAGCAGGGGACGCCACTTTGAGAAGAGTTTCTAGTATAAGACGGACTCTTACTTCTGGTAACTATTTATTTATATTTCATAAACAATTTTATTACAGGTGTAACTCAATGCGTTTGCATTTTGACCAAGTTGAAACCAGTTGTAACTTAATTCTTTTAACGCAACGATTGCGTCACCCAAGGATGATCCAAAAATGACTTTATACATTTACTCACAGCCGCAAATTTCAAGAACGGGTAGCCAGAGCTTTAGAGATAGAACTCTTCAGCCACATTTGGAAGTTGATAGGGGAGAAGATGGTAGAAATAAAGCATCATTGGTGATGGGTCTCCAACACCATGGCCCAAAACAACTTTAAAAGCTCCATATCCTTAGTCGCCCCATACTACACCCGTGGGTACATACTACCCATGGGGTAGAGACATTCTTAACCAGCGTTGACTCGCGGGCGCGGTCACGAAATATCAAACATATGACGTATTATCGAAGTGTTCACGTACGAAACGCACGTGCGGTCCAAGTAGCGGGCAAACTAGCGCATGTCGCAAGATGTCTGTGTGTGTTCACGTTGAACTAGCGGCGGAGCGCGCGATTCACTCGCGACGTCAGGTAAGTTCAACCAGTTTGAACTTGTCGCTCGAAGTGATAGCACGTTTTTATCATTTCGTTCAATACAGAAGAGTTTATTAGTGCTGACAGTAACAGTTGACAGTCATCCTGGTATATCCAAAAATCTTGAAGGATGTTCTCTCAAATTATTGTATAAAGTATGAAATTCACCATACCGTTCTCTGTCTTTATTAATTTCGTGCACACCGATTCTAATTTTTAGCATCTCCCACTTTAGGTATAAATTTACGGTTAAAAATAAAAGATCGTCGTCCATGTTTTCAAGCCCTGACAATTCGGCACACCCGCGCAAACGCCTGGCGGCTAATGTGAACACGAATCGCAACGACCACCGCGCCCGCACCCGCCACCGCGCCCGCGCGTTCCAACGTGAACAAGCACTATGCTTACGGCTATAGTTCCAAATAAAGAAAAATTCCTCAGACAGTTTTGGAAGTTCAGAGAAATTGTCCAACAATCACTTAGACTGGTTTAAACGCTGGCTGCACAGACCATACAGTGAGATTCTGGCGAGCAAGCGACTATGCAGAACGAGAGATAGATAGATATTCTCACACTCAATTGCCCGACGCAACCGAATAGGACAGAATCATACTCATCAATATTGCCTTAAAACGTCATCATGTATAACAAACATACATACTATTTTATACTTACGGCTATAAATCCCTAAAAGGTGTAGCCAGAGCTGAGAAAGTTGAGTGGGGAAAATATGGTTATATAAAAATGATGGGTCTCCAACCACCTCGCCCGAAAAAAGCCCAATAACCTAAGTCGCGTCTAACGTACACCCACGGGAAGAAATGGGTTAGTGCTATTCTAAGCCGACACTACACAGCATAACTATCTGACCATTTTTTTCCCACAGGCTCAGCTGGCATGTCCCGTCGCTCGCTAGCGATGCAAGCTAAGCTAGTTTCGGACGGTGTGGTGGATTCCTTACGACGCTGCGGAGGTATTCGCTTCGTCACGTGTCTGCTCACTGGAGGAGACAGTGATAATGTGCCGCTGCTGAGATCACAGGTATCATCATCATCGCATAGAACAGACTAGTTGATGAAAGTGGTTTTGGTGTAATTCTGCCCATTTGTAGACAAGGGTAATAATTGTGTGCGTCAAACGTTATAGACAGTATCTGTTTATTTTTTTGGTCACTGAAGAAGATAGTAATAATGTGCCGCTTCTTCGATCACAGGCATCATTGTCATTATCACCGTATAGAATAAACGCGCTAGTTTATGGAAGCGGTTTGGGTGTAATTATGCCATTTTGTAGAAAAGTGAAAGAACTATGCTAAGAGTCAAAATGTTTGTAGACACTAGACAGCTTTTTGCACTTAGTGCTTCATTAAATTCAACGGCTTAACAGTTATTTTACTTATGTTAGTAGGGCAGATTTATTGTCTCTGAATGAAAATGTAAGGGTAACCTATGGATATAATAAGAATTCTTTACATTATACCATTGTGAACTGTCATATTCTATTAACCCACACTGAGTGTGGGTGGGGTGTACCTTTTTGGAGGGAAGCTTTATTTAGCTGTAACTTTGAAGTTGTGATACGACTTAATCGTGACAAAACTAAACACAATGGTCAAAGATTATCAGGTGTTGTTTAAGATGGAAAAGTTTTGTCATTGAGGAATAATATCGTTCGTTTCCACACAGATAAATTAAATTCCGTATTGTCGTACATTTTGGTGCTTAGGCGACTTGTGACAGTTACAGAAATCATCTGATATTATGTATGAGTATTCTTAGTTAAATCCTAATATTTTTGCAACAGTTCCGTGGTTTCCAACTGCTCGAGGCAGCCAGGCTGTACAAACAAGGGTTCCCGGAACACATGCCGCTTGCTGAGTTCGCTAGGAGGTAAATATTATTTCTTGTTTAATTCTATGATTCACATTAGATTTTTTTCGGATGTGCCCATTTTCTTCTAAAATCTCATTATTATCATCGGAGACCAATTAAAAAAACAAAGTTATTCTTAGATTGACAGTTGAACGGTTTTTGTGTATGTGCCTTGCAGTTTTATTGCGAAACATTTTCAATACACAGTGACGCCACTACCCTTGTTTTATTTATTAACGTTATCCGAGATAAAAAGTCCTATGTCCTATGTAAAGAAATCTATGTTCAAATCTGTTATTTCATTAAAATCAGTTCAGTAGTTTAGGCCTTATTAAGCAACGGACATCCAAATATCTAACCATTCATTTAAAGCAGAATTAAACTCAATTTCTCATCCCAATGTATGAGTCTACTCGCGCATTCCGAAGACCAGCACTGGTAGCATGAGGCTTCTGAGAACGTGTATGTCACATGAGAAATGAGAAACTGACAGATTTTGTATGGATAATCTGTCAGTTTGTCATTTCTCATGTGACATAGTCGCTCTCAGAAGCCTCATGCTACGGGGGCAGAACGAAGAATCCGTTCAGCAGAGTCAACAATCGGAACGTTAGGTAGTAGACGACATAGAAGCTAATCTTGAAAATTGCTTTAAAATGCTTTCTATTATTTTCTTCATGTGTACCGAATTTCAATAAATCCTTCCAATTGTTTAGGCGTGATCTAAAAACAAACATATAAACTTAAGATTCATAATATTAGTAGGACTGGCAAATATTGAACTTAATTGCATTGCATTTAATTTATATTGCTATTGCCGTGTAGTGTCGGCTAAGAATATCACTCCCCCTTTCTTCTCACCGGTGTCGTAAGAGGCGACTTACAGTATGGGTCTTTTGTAAGTGGTTTTCGAACCATGCGGTTGGAGACTTATCACCAACGATACTTTATTTCTATCTTCATATCAACAACCAAATGTGGCTGAGGAGTTTTCTTGCTCTAACGTTCTGGCTACCTCTTTTTGGGATCTATGGCCGTGAGTATATGTATATATGTATGCATTTGGAGGACTGATTCTCAATTTGTGATCCCAAGGTACCGTCTACTCGCGCATTCCGAAGACCAAAACGAAGAGTCCACACAGCAGAGTCAACTATCGGAGCGACAGATAGTAGACGACATGTTGGCAAACCTCGACCTCGACGTCACCAGCTACCGACTTGGCATGACTCAGGTACGGTTTAGTTATTTAAGTGATATTTTACAGGAAAGACAAGGACTTTTTTTTTTAAAATCAAATTTTTATTGAGTGTCAAAACAATAGTTTTAGTGAGTGTAAAGTGTTAGCCGTGTAGTGTCGGCTTAGAATAACACTACCCCATTTCTACCCGTGGGTGATCGTAAGAGGCGACTAAGGGTATAGGGGCTTCTTAAGCGATTTTTGGGCGATGTGGTTGGAGACCCGTCACCAAAAACATTTATTTATTATTACTACCTTTTCCCCAATCAACTTCCAAAAGTGGCTGAGGAATTTCTAATTCCAAAGCTCTGGCTACCCCGTTAAGGGATTTATAGCCGTGAGTATATGTATGTATGTATGAAAAACAAAAATGTTATTTCCAACTGCCAAACGTCTACAATTAAATTGGCTAAGGAGACTAATTTTGTTGTAGGTTTGGGGAAAAAAGAGTTTGTGACATAATTACAGGTTAATTAGCTGCGAATTGCCACTGAAAAGATACTTATATACTAGAAACAACTTTGTCATTATTTTCCAGGTTTTAATAAGAGGAGTCATTTGCTTTAAATAGCCGGTTGAAATTGTGTTTTATATTTTTCTTAGGCATTAAAACGCACGTCACTATAAAGACTAGAAAGAACTTTACTCATTTTAGTTTTACATTGATTAAGATAGAGTTGCGATTAATTAATTATATCTAATTTGAATCATTAATGATTAATTAATTAGCCTTTATGTTAATCGTTATCCGCGAATTTTTAAAATTTTCGGCAATTAAGTAAGTAAGTTTTAGAGTTGTGTTTTAGCAGTTTTTTTAATCTATATCAAAAACTATCTAAATTAAATGACCCTTTTAGTTTTAAAAGCTACTATAACTAATAATACATACATATACTCACGGCTATATTTCCCTAGAAGGGGTAGCCAGCTAAGGAATTATAAATTCCTCAACCACTTTTGGAAGTTAAGTCGGGAATAGATAGTAAAATAAAGGTTTTTGGTGATGGGTCTCCAACCGCATCGCCCAAAAATCCCTAACAAAGCCCCAATACCCTTAGTCGCCTCTTACGACACCCGTGGCTAGAAATATTAATAGCGACATTCTAAGCCGGCACTACTCGGCAATAATAATTATTTCATTATGGAAAATGAATCATTATATAATTACATAACATTACATTACATTACATAACATTACCATTAACATTATAACATTACAATAAACATTAACTTAAGAGGATTTAATTTCCATTTCCTGGTTTTAATTGTAACACTTATAATGCCCGTTAATAAAAGTAATATTAGATTCAGATAACTTAAAGCGATCAAAAAGTAAAAAAAAAAAGTCAAAAAGTTTATTTTTCAAAATAAAGTTAAATACTAACATTTTTTGAACGTCAAAGTTTTAAATTAATCGTTAATCCGTTGCTTCGGAAGGTGTTCGTAAAGAGAAGAAGCAACAAAGAAACTCTTTACATTCACATTTTTTCATTTTTTCAAAATATGGTTTGTACAATTTCAGTTTATAAACATGTTTTTGCTTTACAAAAGATTTTCTATGCGACCAAACCAAACGCTAGTTTGACATAATTAAAATAAATTGTCCATCACAAAAACCAATCACATAACGTGAGAAGAAAAATCCTCACCAGACAATTATTCCTAGGAATAACGAGGGAAGATTTACAGCTTTACGGACACGGTCATGTGCGCGTTGGGTCCTTGTCGTTTAAAAAATCTTGAACACTGTAGTAAGATTTTTTTAAAAGCATGGCTTTAATTGCCTTTTTAAAAGATGCCACAGGCAATTCCAATATCTGTTCGACAAAACTTTATTATAACATTTGTTTTTCAATACCTGTCATAGACTACTGAATGTCATTGACTTCGGAGTTTCGGGTTGTGGTTCAAATACTCATAATGAATTAACAAACGAATTCTTTAATTAATATTTTTTTTTACATTGAGATGAAAAACATCAAATCCTACTTTTTCCAAATAATAAACTAATGAATTTTTCCATTTCTCATACCATGTCTATTTCTACTCCACACTTTTCATCATACATTTGTAAAAACATGAGAACAGACATTTTGATTTATTGAAATAAATAAAAAACCTAATATGAATGGAAAGTTAGTTCAGAAAGCCGTGTTCCACATTCAAATTAGTACGAAATTAAAAGTAATTACAATGGACACGATAGACAGAAACAAAAAAAGAGCACGCACACATCAAAGATAACTGTGAATAGCTAAGTAGGTATATTTATAGAACTACTTTTAACCATACACAAATCTAAATACTCTACATATACTCACGCCGTTGTTTCCCATTGGGGTTAGCAAGATCATTCAACTTTGTACGATCCCGACAAACCGAGCTTCATTTAATTTTTCAATACTTTACACCCATTAATATTGTAGTACAAGATTTTTTATTCTTATAACTTAAGACACCTGCTTTTTTAAGCATATGACACATACTTATTAAATGGCTATAATTCCCTAGAAGGGGTTGCCAGAACCAAGCAATTATAAATTTCTCAGCCACTTTTCGAAGTTGAGTGAGGAAAAGGTGGTAAAATAAAGATTTTTAGTGATGGGTCTCCAACCGCATCGCCCAAAAATCCAATAAAAAGTCTCAATACCCTTAGTCGTCTCTTACGACACCCGTGGGTAGAAAGGGGTAGCGATATTCTAAGCCGGCACTACACGGCAATTATTTTTTCAATTATTATCCAATTATTATATAATTTTTAGGGTTCCGTAGCCAAATGGCAACAACGGGACCCTTATAGATTCGTCATGTCTGTCTGTCTGTCCGTCTGTCCGTCCGTATGTCACAGCCAGTTTATTCCGAAACTATAAGAACTACATCAAAAAAATTAAACATTGAAAATTGGTGCGTAGATGTATTCTGTAAACCGCATTAAGATTTTAAAATAAAATCTGAAAAAAAAAACCAAAATTTTTAGGGTTCCCCATACGTGTGGGGTATCTATCAAAAGGTATTTTAAAATGATGTTGAGGTTTCTTATATCATTTTTTTCAAAACTGAATAGTTTGCGCGAGAGACTTTTCCAAAGTGGTAAAATGTGTCCCCCCCCCGTAACTTCTAAAATATGGGCATGATAAAACTGAAAAAAATATATGATGTGTATTACTATACAAACTACTAACGAAAATTGGTTTGAATGAGATCTAGCCAGTAGTTCTATTTTTAAACGTCATAAATCAAATTACTTACCTTATTTATTAATTTCACTGAAATATATAACAATAATTTTACTATCACAGGCCTTACGCATAAAACGTGAACCATTGATGATTATTACGTTATTTTACCTTATATTTATATAGTAGATAACACGTCAATCAAACTTACAACGAACTACAAAAACTTGTATATTACTATGTTACCTACCTGCTGCTAGTGCTGCTACGGAACCCTTCATTAGCGAGTCCATCTCGCTCTTGGCCGCTTTTATTATTCAATTATTTAAATCTCTCAAAATATGAAATATTTCTTTGGCGTCCGTGAAAATATTTAATAACTCAACTGCTAATTTATTCTTATTCTAAAGGCTATTTATTTCCTATAAATACGTTGAAAGTCACATGATTAGTTTCCATTAAGATAGGCAGCACAAATACGTATACATCGGTTCACACTTGATTCATTCTTGGCAAGGCTTTCATTCTTAGTATATATTCATCAATACTTCTTGAGATTCCTGATTTATACTTATTTGAGTTATAAAAACCAGAAAAATATATGAATATCGACTTTTGTATTACCCTTCTTATAATACAACATACATACATATACCCACGACCATAAATCCCGAAAATGGGTAGCCAGAGCTTTAGAGCTAGTAACTTCTCAGCCACATTTGCCAATAAAATATCGTTGGTGATGGGTCGCCCACCCAAATCAACTTAAAAAGCCCCATACCCTTAGTCGCCACTTACGACACCTGTCCTTGGGTAGAAAGGGGTAGTGAAATTCTGAGCAGGCACTACACGGCAATAATACAACGACGTATAATTAACCTCTTTAAATACCCGAAGGGACGGCGAAGTTACTTTTCTCTTTAATCAATCATGTTAACTACTCACGCCATAAAAGGTCTAACTATCACGGTTTTTTACCTTTCTATACGTCGTGCTGTTACAAACTCATTATCATGCCAATCTATAAGCGGTAAAAATAGCTTATATGCGGAAGATAAGTATTAATATTGTAATAATATATTACTATTTAACACAGAGATTTTGAAACGCTTCAAAACATATTTAATGCGGAAATGGGATCAAAAATACAGAGAAGTTCTGGATGATTTTCTTACATACATACAAATACTCCCAGCTATAATTTCCTCAAAGAAAAGCCATAGGCAAAGTCTCAAAAATATAAATTACTCGAAGTTAAGTAATGAAAAGATATAAAATAATAGATTTGTTGTTTATCAAATTCTTTATAATCTCCGTTAATAATCTTTGCATTTTCTACAAAGTGACGATCGATAGAATCTGCCTAAAGGGGCTCAAGCTTACTCTGCATAGGGTGATTTGGCTATAGTCCATCCGAACCCGAGTCCACCACATCGGAAGCCGAGCGCTTAACCGCAACGCCACGAAGTCAAATGAGAAACATTTTATGGTTACACAATTTAAATTTTAGGTAAAAGTGTAAAAGTATAGCGGTCAGTTGTACGTTCTATCTATTGTCGTTTCGAGCTCCGAGATGCAAGCCACAGTCTTATGTAAGCCAATGTAACACTTTCCTACTTACGTCATACCCGCTGGTGTTCGATAGATACAACTCGCTTTCTGTGTCGATTGGTGACCACTATCTAGGCGGACGTTCTTTTGAAATTGAAATTGAAAACTGTTTATTTGTCTTAAAAATTTACAAATTTTAACAAAACAATGTTTACATGTATTAAATAACAATACGGCAAAAAGGAACAACCTCAGCATTTGCTGCAAACAGCAACATTGGTGCTAGCTTACAGCGCTGGTTTTCAGACTGTCCCTGACTAAACTAAAAAAATAATAAAAACTTACTACTACAACTTTTATGGTAGCGACGGAAAAGTGGTTTTTTGAGGTATTGAACATGGTGCGGTGGACGCAGATAATGTAACTTTTTATTACTGAGAGAATTTTAATAATTTGTAAAACCTGCAATAGGTTACTATTGCTAGTGGCTATGAAATTTATATAGTTTTCGATTAGATTGGAATGCTTATGGAATATAGGTTTATATTTAGGGGTTCTTTACCGACCATACTTAGTTAGACTATTCAGTTGTTTTACTTTTTATATTAGATTTCCCCTCCACATGCGTTTTGTTAAAAATGCATGATTTATCAGTTTTCTAATTGTTAAGTTATATTATCATCAAATACCGTTTATAATGTAATTTGTTTAATATACATGTCTATTAGGCAGCCGCAATTAACATCATTAATTGTATTCAACGCAATATTATCGTGGAATATACATTTTTAGTTTTAGTTGATAACCAATTTCAATCATTAACCATATAAAAACTATTGAAAAAAACTCGTCCGATCGTGATATTGGTATTATCTAGTCGTGATAAGCCAGGTTAAACTATGCAAAGTTTTGAACCACAAAATAAAGCAACTTTATCGGTAGTCTTAAATCTGAGTGGTCAGCGTAACAGTTTTGTTTCCTATGATAGTATTGAAGCTCAAAGCTCACATAACTGAGGTGCAGAAGTGGGACAACGGCGCTGTGTTGTAACACTTCCCATTCATGTGACCCTTTCATGATGTCACATGCTCTCTGTGTGTCATCCACAAACTAACAATACACATAAACAGGAATACATCACCACGTGATTAGGTAAAATGAAAGATTCAGGAAATATAACCACATAAAAACATCCTCGGCAACATAAAAACATCAGCGACGGGGGCGTATACCCGAGGTTGCGGGTTCGATTCCCGCCTGTGTCGATTTTTTTTTTCCTTTATTTATTAGTAATAATTCCCATATGAGGTTTTCATGAACAAAAACATTCAAATTATCCTTTAAAGATGTTAGGGAAATGATTTTAAAAAGGGTGGATGAACGGTGGATTTGTATTATAATACAACATTAATTAATAATGAATCAAAAAACAATACCACTAGCTGTGGAACAAACTTAGATAAAGCAATAAATATTCGAGAGAAACTAATGATATATGTATGATATTGTAAAACTTTCTACGTCTGAATTTATTATCGGTTAGTTATAGCTAATTTATTCTAGACTGCCGAACTGGATCCGTAGAGTCAAGGTCCCCGATATGTTGACCTGCTATTTGTAGCGTTTAAGAGCTTATTCCATTTGTCTGAATGAAGACGTCTGAGAGCCACAGAATCTGAATTCAGACTAGTGGAATAACGTTCAGAACGCTAGGCTTCTGAAAAGTAGACAAATTTGTGTAGTGGAATAACAAGCGTCTGCGGCAGTAACTTCGAAGGACGTCTGGATTCAGAAACGACAAAGTGTAATGGAATAAGAAATTTGTTCAATGGCTAGCAACTCGTATTTTGGTTTCGAATAAAATCAATCAGGTTTCGAAACACATACTAATATATCGGTGAAGTAAAATTGTAGTTGACCTAAGTACCTTTTAGGACATCACGGCTCAAAATTGCCTATTATGAAAAGTTGATAATGGTACAATAAAATAATTGAAAACCGTTATTTTGACTAGATATTACAATACTAATAGGATCTAATGACAAAAGATAATCGTTGATGATGTTTACGTACATATAGATTAAAATAATTTCCAAAACTTAACGGTACTTAATTGCATATAAAACATAAATCTTTGCGCGTGTGTAACTGAGATAAAATCAAAATAACCGCTTATAAATTTTAATTCGCGAAAATAATATACTTATGAAGGTAGCTAGATTGGTTGCTAGAAATATTTTTTTAGAAATATTACATTATTTAGAGTTTAGTTTTATCGTATGTTCAATATGATGCTTACAGTTTTTCGTTTATACTTAGGAAATATCAAAGTTCGTAATAGTGAAATTAATTATTTCTAGGATATAAAAATTCAAAGCCCAACATACCAGTTAATGCTACTTTTATAGTGTAATAAAGTAAAAGTGTCTATAAAAGTCCACTACAAAGGTACTGTATGGTAGCTTTCAATGAGGAGAGATACATACATACATATACTCATGGCTATAAATCCCTAGAAGGGGTAGCCAGAGCTAAGGAATTAGAAATTCCTCAGCCACTTTTGGAAGTTGTGTGGGGAAAAGATGGTAAAATAAAGGTTGTTGGTGATGGGTCTCCAACCGCATCGCCCAAAATCCCTTAAAAGCCCCGATACCGTTAGTCCCCTCTTACGTACACCCACCGGAAGAAATGGGGTAGTGCTATTCTAAGCCGACACTACACAGCAATAGCAATAGCGAGAGATACTTGTAATATAAGCTTTTTATTATAATGTATAGCCGATCTGAAAATGAAAGTATATTAAAATCAAATGTATGTAATGTAACAAATTAGCATATTCCGCTAGCTTAATTTTATTAATAATAAAGCATTATTAGAAATGTTAGTGTTTTGTTGCAGTGATAAATATATTTGTTTTTATTTAGCGGCAGTACATTCTGTAAATTTATGTCTTAGAAGCTTTTATTTAAGTGATATTTTCATTGATGCTCTTAATATTTTGAATGTCTGGAAAGATCATGATTCTAGTTTCGATCGTATTCCAACAGACTTAATCAGAACGAAAGTTGTAGATGACTAAATTTTACGAAAATATAATCAGGTTTCTGCTATCATTGGCATTGATAGCAGAAACCTGATTATATTTTCGGCCATATATTAAACGAATGTAGCCTAAATAAATCGAAGTTTAATAACAATTTTAGGTCTTAGCCTCTTTTTGCAATTATGGTCTTGAGATTACGTTGGTTGGTATGTTTTTCTTTATACCGTATTTACAGCCAAGTATGTACTGATATTATGTCGTATAACCAAGTACTATAAAGCCATTTAAATCGTATAAACGGCGGGTTTTCTAATGGAGTGGTTCAGTGTATTCGAATGGAGAAGACTCAGTTAGAAAGTCATTTTGATCCTAGCTAGGGTCTGGAATACCTGTTACTTTCACAATATCTTGTTTAGCTACGTCTCATATACTAATATACATATGAATAGACTGGAAATTTATATACGATTTAGCAGATAACCGCTATTTTGCGTGGACCGTTTGAATAATGCAACAAGGCAATAAAATACTACTTTAGTTTCCTATTAGGATATGTTGTCGAGATCAAGTCTCTTCTTTCTTACATGGAATAATGTATGGCATTGATCTTGAAATTGATCGAATACCGTTAGATACAGTGGATAGAAAATTTGGAGTATTCATCCAGTTTTACAACGGTTAGGGTAAAAATGATAGAAAAATAACAAATTTGAGCTATTCTCAGTTACGTGTCCTATTTCATTTGCAGCCGTGATAGCCCAGTGGGTAGAACACTCGGTTACCGTGCAAACGACTAGTGTTCGAATCCTGGGTCGGGCCTACACCAATTTGTCTTTTCTAAAGACATATGTGTGGTTAATTTATCATGGTTGTTAACGGTGAGGGAAAACATCGTGAGGAAACCCACATGGCTGAGTTGTACTTAGTCATGTGACAGTGTATTCGTACAAAAACGGCGATAGGCCTGCCCCCTATCACGTGAGTACACTGTCCATGCAAAACGTGGGTACTCTGAACACCAGGTGACAAAGTCACGTGATGTTCAGAAGTTTTAGTACCTCTGCCAACCCCTTCGGGGATATTCGGCGTGAACGTTTATATTTATGTTTATGTTATGTTGTGTCCTATTTCAATGTATGTATTTTGACATCATGTTACAAATGTAAACATGTAAACATAGATCACATAGATAGAAATAGATGTAAAAGTTAGTTCTTGTTACCCCCGGCAGGAATGTACAGGCACAAAGAATAATGTAGTCTGCAGGCATTGTATAAAATAACCTTATCTATCTTATGGTCCAATAAAAATCTATAAGAAGTGGATCCTTTTAAATATGCTTGATTTTCCAGGGGCTCGTGGCCCAAAAAGGTTTGGAAAGGTTACCTTGATTATAGACACTAACTTAAAAATAACTTAGCATAATCACATAACTATTCTTATGCAAACATTTTGACAAAAGCTGTCAGCGTTTTCTTAGCACCAGCAAAATATATTTTGTCTGACCCACTTTTGAAGTATACTTATCTTGAGTAGATCTTCGAGTGTAATTTTGAAGTGATACTGAGCTAGAAAAATAGAGCTATAAAAGAGATTCTTAGTGCTTGCGTTTTCGCTTTTTCAAATACATACACACAAAAGTCTGTGTTCATGTAGTATTTAAATTAAGCTTATATGTAAAGGCATTGGAAAATAAATAAAAAAAATATCGCCGGACTTAGCTGATATTTTACATACTTGTAGCATTATGACTTAATAGATACCGACGCTGACTTCGCAAATGTAGTTTTTTTTTAATATGTATTTATTTTGGAGTCAGGTTCAAATAAAAAAAAAAAAAATACTTTACTTTAATACAATCGGGTTAACTGCGATGAATTTCGACACTCCTACGTGACTATCGAGCTTGTAAAGCTTTCATTTAAAATACTAGGTATTAGGTGCAATAAAAATGAATCAAAGTTAATGGTTGTAACCCAATATTCGAAGCGCTAACAACCGACTGGGTTTGAGTACAGTTACTTTTATTATAGATTTTAAATATACTGTCTTTTTGGTAAATGAAATGGCCCTAAAATAATAAAAAATATATATATTTTTTTGTTATAATTTAGTATTTGCACTAATTAAAGTAATAAATATTTAAAAAAAATCAAATAAGAAAATGCAGGGTAGTTTTTGATACGCTTAATACCTGAAAGACCAGTCCGATTGTCCGACATTTATATACGATATGATATACATACAATAATAATTAACGATATCGTTAATATATTGAAAAAAAAAACAAATAAGAAAATGCAGGGTAGTTTATGATACGCTTAATACCTGAAAGACCAGTCCGATTGTCCGACATTTATATACGATATGATATACATACAATAATAATTAACGATATCGTTAATTGTTTAGAAATATAGAAAACCTACATATAGTCACATTCATCGGGGTAGGAAGAGACTATTGATCGCCACTTTCCTTAATCCCCTTTATTTCGTTTGCATCCATCATACATGTCCTATTCTTCACACTACGGAAGCCTGCAGTGCAAGCACGAGCGCTATTTTATCGACACGATAACGGTTAGAATGAGATGGCAGTATACGATACTAAGTAAGTCCGTAAGAGATGGCTGCTTTATCCCACGCGATAACTAGTTTAAACACGGCTCGTGCTTGCCCTGCTGCTTTGATAGAGATTGTGTGTCTTAATAAAACAATGAAGGTTGTTTTAATAGAAATCTGTTTCATTGATGACGGTGCATGAATGGTAGTAACATAATCATTGTTTCACGACTATGTTTTTAAAATGAGAATAAAAAGAAAGAATACTATTTAAATGAAGATGTTAGACTCAGCTCCTCGTTATAATTGTATTCTGAGATTAGATTTGATGTGTATATTTTGGTACCGCGAGCGTTTTAAGTGTTGCACAAGTTTAATAGTAGATTTAACTATGGGTACTACGTTTACTATGAGTGGTGGTTTTTAGAGTGGCCAATTTAGGCCTATTTAATTTGTGAAGTATTATAAATGATCCATACCAAAAAGGCAAAACAGGACCCTTTTGATGTTGGTGCGTTGGAGACCCACCACCAACCATCCTTAATTTTTACAATATTTAAGTTAAGCTGAGATTCTGAAGCTCTAGCTACCTCAATTTTAGATTTCTAGTCGTGCGTGACTGTAGGTGTATTGTATATAGGAAATTAAAGGCGTATATACGGATGTTTAGCATATGACGAAGAAGTTAAAATCATCCGGGCAAAGCCCGTTAGAATATCAGTCGCGTAATCACCAAATTCATAAAGAAACTGGGTCAATTAACTCAATAGAAAAAATCTATGAAAGTCACTTAACTGCTAATTATATTAAATTGAGTGTAATACTTCTATGATGAAATAACACGGCAATCATACTTACAGAGTACGCTTTTGTATTGGTCATTGTTCTATAAAAGTACGCAGCTTATTTGGTTATTATTTTCTCATTGGTACCTACTACCGTTGTGAAGTGTCGGCTTAGAATAACACTACCCCATTTCTGCCGGTGGGTGTACGTAAGAGGCGACTAATGGTATTGGGGCTTTTAAGGGATTTTTGGGCGATGCGGTTGGAGACCCATCACCATCAACCTTTATTTTGCCAGCTCTTCCCCACTCAACTTTCCAAAAAAGGCTGAGGAATTTCTAGTTCCTTAGCTCTGGCTACCCCTTCTAGGGATTTATAGCCGTGAGTATATGTATGTATGTATGTAGGTACCGTTGTGAAGGTAGAGTTTAAGTGTCAAATAATATCCATTTCGCATATGGCTTTCACTAAGCACAACGAAACTAGATTACACGTGTTCGGTGCGAACGCACATTTTTACCGCAGAAGCCTTTATCTTAACCTTCATCGTTGCTTTCTTGGCACAGCCTTCGTCTTTTTATATTGTGTTTCAGCTCATGTCAGTTACTTGGTGTTTCGACATGTTTAAGTGTATGTACGTGTACAAATACGCTTATGGTGACTGTTAACAATTGATCTGTTAAAACGTTATTTGGAGAACCTTTTCCAAAGTAATACTTATAATTATAATGAAGCTAGAAAAGATTGCTAAGGTCTTCCAAATTGTTGATAGGCTCTGCCTACCCCAATGTCAAGTGATGGCTTGAGTTTATATATGAATGTTGTGTAAATATTAATTGTGACCTGCTTTTGAATAATATAGTCAAAGATAAAGTCCTTTAGTGTTCGAGTTTTATCTTGGGTGATTCATTTGTTTCATTATATTTGTAGGAGTGAGTATGCATAAGAAAACCTTGCTCTTTAAAATATATAAAGATTATGTTTTAATTGTTCGTTTTGCACAAAATAACATAAAATCGCGGTGAACAACTTTATAAAGCTACTGATTGCCAAGGGTAGCGAGCGGCAGGATTCGTTTCAAGTAAAACTGGTATTCGGTAATAATTATTTAAAATTAAATACAAGTATCAAGTATCATGTTCATTACACAGTCGGGTGCGTTATTTGCAAATATATCAGTCTAAATAAGAAATTCAGACTAGAAGCGGAGTAGTAGTATTTTCTACGTTACAACTACACCGATAGACTTACTACTCTGAAACGTAAAATTTAAAAAAAACAAATTATTTAAGTATTTTTATCTACACATAAATAAAAATTCGGTATTAGATATAGTTATTCATATTGCACGCTTAGAGCCAATAACCCTGCCGAGTGTTTCCGTACAGAGTTTACTTAAAACTGGGTTCTCTGTAAATCTGTCTGGCGATTATCGTCACGCGATCTTAGAAAGATCCGTATTACTGTCACTGTCTGCTATTACCCGGGATACAGGCGTTATTAGTTTAATCTCTGTTTCCTTCCAGCGTTTAGAGCGTAAAATTGACTTATGTGTTTAGTACTACGCTCTGCGTTAGGGTTGTTTAGAGCTTCAAAATGGTTGAGTCAATCTTGCTTATTTTTTGGAATGGGAATTGTAGGGTGATAAAATGTGATATGGACTACCAGCCTACTTGGCCCCTCGGTTCAAATTCCGTCATAAAAGCAAAACGTTCGGCTCAGGACCCGGTGGCCACAGGTTCGACCCCGGGGTTTAATTATTTTAATTTAATGCCTTGTTGGCTAGGATAATTAAGCCTGAATATCCAGTTCATGCAAAAAATTAAATATTTTGTAGTGTAATGCTTTGGAGGGCTCTTACTTCTGGTAAAGATATAGAAGACCAAATCACTCCATTCTACCTGGGGTTGGCTACACTCGAGTCCGTTAATGAGCACATTCTAGTATATGGATAATGATGACGATGATCTTTCAGATCTCCGCTTCGCTTGCCTGTTATACTTCAACTACTGTTATCGTAAATAAATGGTCTATGTTGCTGTTGCAATTTCGTCCTCCCTCTAAGGTTAAAAAGGTATACATGGTCATGCACAAGGTTCAAAACTCGGCCCGAAAAGTTGAATGCACTTGCCGAAATTACGAAATGCGAAAAAATTGTAATGGTTACGTATGTCGAGCGGTTCAGTAGGACTGGTCGAGCCGCGCGCACAGTTCGGTCCCACTAGGCGCCCGGCGCAGCCGCACTTTCGCTCTCTTGCGCGCGCTTCCGTGAACCACTTCCTGAACATTTGCTATGAGATTTGTCATCATCCCGGTTTGACATCCAATCCTCAATTAGCCTACGCTTGGTGTACAAAAGTTTACGCGCGTGTGGATTATTATGTTTGTGATATTGGCGTTTATAGGTGTCAGATTCGCGCTGAATCTTTCCCGCCAAAATGCGCGGGCCCTTGCTGACGAATGCTACACCAGGAAGTAAATGCGCTTTTGATTTTTGCGGCGATATGTTGTATGTGGTTGGTTGGTTTTCATAGGATTTTCGTCAAAAATATATTTGTCACATTAAAAAATATTTGGTCCTTTTTTGCTATGACTAAGATATCTTTAGCAACAAATAAATATCCCAAATAAGAAAACAAAGAACACAAGATTTTTTAATAAATGGGAATCTAGTTGTCCCAATTTTATTATCTCGGTTATGCTCGCATTATAAGAAGTTTTATTTTACCGAAAGTCTGAATTTTGGCAGCATTCTTCGATTTTGAGAAAAAAAGCACTATCCTTATGAAGAATATAAAATAATTAGGAATAATCCCTTCTTATTTCTAACTTATAAAAACTTTTATTTACTTTTTAGGATACGTCTTACCTTGAAATTTATATCCTGTGATCATTGCCTGTTTTTATGACGCTTATAATTTCAATTTTAATTTAACAAGAGCAAGGACTACTTATCTCAATATTGACCCTCGCGATTCATGGTTATATATTATCCAATATTTATACTGAATATTATTAAATTAAACAACAAAACTTCCTCTTGACTTTGAATTGACTACTTTGGGTGCTAAATAGGTGTATAAATACATTCGTGCTGTAGAAAATGAGCGGAAAATTAAAATCGTGTGAAAAGTGTGTTCACATATTTTCAACCGATTGCCGTTAATAGTTTTTGGGCTTATACAGTACATATATATATGAAACTGTTTGTATATAAAAGCCATATATGAACTTGTATGTTTCTAATGTATTACGTAATATACATCTCAAACTCAACCCTCAAGTAATCTATATTGAAACTTTTCTTATTCGGAAGTCTGTTTATTCGAATGATCTTAAACCTTAGATTATCTTAACAATTAAATCTAGTATACTTAAAGATACATTTATTCTGACGCAATAATTTAAAAGACAAGTATTGTAAGGGGCAAATGATTATGCATTTAATGTTTCATCGCATAATCTGGTATTGAATAAACATTGGATTCATAATGTATCTTCTTTGTCACATCGCATCGCATAGAGGTTATCCGGCGATGTTTCAAATCACCTCAGATATAATAAACATATACTAACGACTATTAATCCCTAGAGTGGGTAGCCAGAGCTTCAGAATAAGAAATTCCTCACCCATTTTTGGAAGTTGAGTGGGGAAAAGATAGTAAAATAAAGATTGTTAGTGATAATTCGCCAACCGCATCGCCCAACCGTACCCCAAGTTGCCTCTTACGACACCCTCAGGAAGGAATGGGTTAGTAATAAATAAAGGATAAAGGATGAGATTTCCATAATTTATTTTTTTTGCGTTTCCTACCTCCGAATTTTTATTGAACGTGTAAAAGAAATAAAGGATAGAAGAATTTCGCGCTGGCAGCCATTGACACGGTGGCTCAATTGGCAGAGCGTCGGGGCGTATACCCGAGGTCGCGGGTTCGATTCCCGCCTGTGTCGAAATTTTTCTTTCCTTTATTTATTCTTTATTTATTATGAGATTTCCATTAACAAAAACATTCAAATTATATGGGTTAGTGTTATTCTAAGTCGACGCTTTGCATGCACAGGATATAATAATGTGTACCTTTGAAATCACCTCAGTTATGAAAAGTGTAACTTTTAAATCACCTCAAATATAATAAAGTGTAACTTTTAAATCACCTCGGATATAATAAAGTGTAACTTTTAAATCACCTCGGATATAATAAAGTGTAACTTTTAAATCACCTCGGATATAATAAAGTGTAACTTTTTCGGTTCTATCGAAAGTGTTGCCAGTTAGTTGTGTAATTCATTGCGCGCGTAATATAATATAAGGCTGCTTTTATATAGAATGAATTGGTTTTTTGTCCATTACCTAATGCGATCGGTAGCTGTTTATAGAATTTTTTGTTAGTTTTTTTGGCTTGTTATTTATTTGTATGTATGTGAAGTGAAAGAGTTATACATACAACGTCGCTACTCTCTAGCTTTGTTTACATCCATCGATCTTGATAGAAAGAGATAAACAGTGCCAAACAGTTTATTATCAGTAAAGGTCGATCATGGAGACCACGGGAATCAGATAGAGAATGAGATACCTAAAAAAATGAGGCGTTCGAAAAAATTGTATATTTTATCTGTAGGAAAAATGCATATGTGTGTGGTGTGTGTATACTAAAATATAGTTTTTATTTTAAAAGAGAAATAAAAATAAATTTCTAGCTGTGTAGTGTCGGCTTAGAATAGCACTACCCCATTTCTTCCGGTGGGTGTACGTAAGAGGCGACTAACGGTATTGGGGCTTTTTAAGGGATTTTCGGGCCATGCGGTTGGAGACTTTCCAAAAGTGGCTGAGGAATTTCTAATTTCTCAGCTCTGGCTAACCCTTTTAGGGATTTATAGCCGTGAGTATATGTATGTAAAAATAAATTTGTAACAAATATATAGTCCCAAAAATATTAAGCTCATCTAGATAACCTATGTTAGATAGTCTAGGCCTGCAGGTAACGCCTAATGTAACAGTTAAGTCTTACGTTAGGTTGTTTTTGTTTAATTACTCAAAATGTGAGGTTCTAATGGAACGAGGAACTAAACGTATATTGACTTATCCGTGTCATTGTGTCAGTCCGATTGACGAAATAGTTTGCATACAATGTCCGACCTTTGTGTTATGTCATCTACGAGTTTTGTGTGTGTAGGCTTGCTGTTGGGCAATAACAAATATACCGATATCAATAGAAAGGCCATTACAAATGATGATCAAAATAAAAAAATAAGGCTATATATTCCAAAAGGGAGTACCTAGAGCTCACTTCTCTCTTATCGAAACTCCTTGTTCACTTTATGAAATTGAGTTGTTGATGATGGTTCGCCAACCACATCGCCCAATCACATTAAAAGAACCAAAACCCTTAGTCACCACTTAAGACACCCATGGGAAAGAAATAAGTTAGTGCTATTCGTAGCCGACATTACAAAATAAAATATAAAAATACATTTACTGATGCAACTTTTCCCTATTAGTATTGATAGAAACTATAAAATAATAAACCGTGATAGCCCAGTGGGTAGAACACTCGGTTATCGTGCAAACGACTAGTGTTCAAATCCTGGGTCGGGCCTACACCAATTTGTCTTTTCTAAAGACATATGTGTGGTTAATTTATTTATTTATTATGGTTGTTAACGGTGAGGGAAAACATCGTGAGGAAACCCACATGGCTGAGTTGTACTTAGTCATGTGACAGTGTATTCGTACAAAACGGCGATAGGCCTGCCCCCTATCACTTGAGTACACTGTCCTTGCAAAACGTGGGTACTCTGAACACCAGGTGACAAAGTCACGTGATGTTCAGAAGTATTAGTACCACTGCCAACCCCTTCGGGGATATTCGGCGTGAACGTTTATGTTATGTTATAATATAAAAAAATATTTTTTTTAAAGGTGAAAAGGTGAGAATAATTTTGCGTATTAAACATATTTTAATTATATTCAGTTTAAATTAAAGACGACAGTCACTGAACACAATTAATAAACTACACTTTGAAACAACGACTTGGTCATTTTAAGTGATTTTTGGTCAATAATCAATCTTTATTTTTCAAACTTACAAATTCTGAAAATGGCTTGACTACCCCTCTAGGGAATTTATTGGCATTGAAATTTGCAAGGATATAATATAGATATTTCCAATAAAATAGAATAGAGTAAATAAAAAGAATAGATAACTCTTTATTGCATATCCATCAAAATTGAAAAAAATAGCTAACATTATTTCTACTAGAAATATAATTGGTGGCCTTATCTCCCAAAGCGATCTCTTTTAGACAACCTAAATATAATTAATAATGTAAATAAAAAAATAAATAAATTCAAATATAAAGTGAAACGAATACATTAATAGGTCGTGGTCGTGGTAAACGAACCGACTTTCAAAATAGATTGAACTTTCCTCTGTCAAGGTCTTGTCAAAAATATTTTGACTGATGTTTAATATGAGGCGAAGTAATTTAAATCCACGGAACTTGGTTTAAGATATAAATTTTCTCGGCTTTTCTAACAAGTCAAGTGAATCGCTGAAATTGCACAGCTTATTCGATTAAATTTTATTATAATATTTCTGGCAGGTGCTGTGTAGTGCCGGCTTAGAATGCCTACGGGTGTCATAAGAAGCGGGCGACTAAGGGTATGGTTTTTTTTAAAGTGGGATTTAGGCGATGCGGTTGGATACCCATCATCAGCGATACTTTATTTCTACCATCTTGTCTCCTATCACCTTCCGAATGTGGCTGCGAAGTTTCTAGCTCTTGCTGTTCAGCAATTACAAATAAACTTATATTAATAGTTTTTTTTTATATATGCCGTGTAGTGCCGGCTTAGAATATCACTACCCCTTTCTACCCAAGGGTATCGTAAAAGGCGACTAAGAGTACGGGGCTTTTTTTATAAAGTGTTTTTTGGGCGATGCGGCTCGAGACCCAACACCAACGATACTTTATTTACATATTCTTCCCTAACTATCAACTACCAATTGTGGCTGAGGAGTTTCTAGCTCTGAAGTTCTGGCTACCCCTTTTCGGGATTAATGGCCGTGAGTATATGTATGTATATTCTGGGTGGTGCAGGATTTTCCTACCCATTGTAGTACATTTTAAAATGTTATATGTTCAGTGTAAATAAATATCCAAATATATTAACATTAATTGACTTGAAAGCGTTTATGAATATACTAATGAAGTCATATACTCGTATGTTCATTTGACTTGTTAATGTCAGAGCAAGTGTAATAATGATTTGATGGAAATTTATTGCGAATCCCTGATTGAAAGCGTATTAAAAAAGTCGTACAAACATGTACTCACGGCCATATATCCCAAATGGGGTAGCCAGAGCTTCAGAGCTACAAACTCCTCAGCCGCATTTGGAAGTTGATGAAGGAGAAGTTGGTAAAAATAAAGTGTCGTTGGTGATGGGTCTCCAACCGCATCGCCCAAAAATTCCTTTAAAAATGCCCGTACCCTTAGTCGCGTCTTACGACATCCAAAATGGTCCATTAAAAATTGGTGGGTGATGCTAATCGCCCCTATCGTCGATTGCTTTTAACCATGGTGTAACCCAGCTTCTGCAAAATTAATCCGAGGAATCAATGACATAAGAAAATAAGCTAATTACTTACTTTTGTAAAATTTAGACAACTATTATGGTAATGCTTAATATACTATACATATTTATAAAGTAGAAAGCATTGTTTTATTATCTTATTATGGACCACTTTCAAAAGTGTTCTTGTATGTGTATACTTGTTAATTACGCTGTTCAAATTGGCATCAAAAATATTTATATGAGTTTTGTGAGATTCTTTGTTGGGAATTAAAACTTTAGATGCAGAATGTATAAAAATAATATGTACCATTGACTAATATATACATAAATCGGTATCCAAACTATAATAGTAAATAGTAATTAGTATAAAAATTATTTAAGAATAAGCATTGAATTCTAGAACGAGAGATGTGGGTTGAGATGTATTAATGTTATTTACTTCTAATGGTATCTATATTTTAAACATCGTCGCTAAAAAAATCCAACACTTAACTCAATCAAAGATATATATAAGCTCTACTCGGTATTTTAACATGCATGGCTAGCACAAACGACCTTTTAGCAACCTATCTCATTCGCACTTATATAGTATCGTATACATTTGTACCATTGTAACTGACAGAGTAACTATAAAAAACGCCCGTGCTACTCCTCCTGAACTTATTTCATTGAAGACTGCAGTATAATATTGAAGATACGAAAGATATTCAAAAGCGTTGGGGGAATCGGAAAAAGTACCTACATATTACAACTAAAGCAGTTTTTCCTGATCAAGACCATAATAAACTCGGTAACACAATGACATGGTTGTGAAAGATGAGGAAAACATGTGAGGGACTATACTGACCTCAGTATTATTATAGAATAGTGTAGTGAATAATATTATCCATACATAAACTTATCCTTTACTAAGTTTAAGAGTAAGTGATCTGATCTGATATATATAAGAACCAAAACAACGAGACTCTATTTCTATCGAATATACAATGTGAAAAACAAGTCTGCTTTCCTGCGACACTTCAAACAGACAGGTATCGTCCCAAGTGTGAAGAATAAAAAACAATAAATCAAAATATTTATGAAACTCAAGAGATTTGCCAGGATCGTACTAAGTGGAAATATAGTCTCTGCATACCCCTACTACCTGCTATGCGGATAGCGAGATTATTGTGTATATACGAGAATACATATTATGAGTAAAAAATATATTAAAGTTTGATATTCAGACTATGACCGGTGGTCGCTTATTGTTTCTAGTTCACGTCTCAAATGATTTAGATAAATCACGCTGTAGAATTTTACGGGACAAGATTTGCTTAGCACTTTGGTCGGACATACATCACGCATTTACTCTCTAATTCCTCATTGAAAGCCTCGTTTGTAAGAGTGATTAACGCACTTGGAAGGTTATTAATTTTTCGGATGTTTGGCTCTGACACTGTGAAGCTATTTAAATGCGCATTACTTGTTGGTTGGTTATTGTATCATTAATCTAACTCAACTACTAACCAACTATCCAACCGTGATAGCCCAGTGGGTAGAACACTCGGTTATCGTGCAAACGACTAGTGTTCAAATCCTGGGTCGGGCCTACACTTTTTTTTTCTTTTGTCTTGTTTTTTCTAGAGACATATGTGTGGTTAATTTATCATGGTTGTTAACGGTGAGGGAAAACATCGTGAGGAAACCCACATGGCTGAGTTGTACTTAGTCATGTGACAGTGTATTCGTACAAAACGGCGATAGGCCTGCCCCCTATCACGTGAGTACACTGTCCATGCAAAACGTGGGTACTCTGAACACCGGGTGACAAAGTCACGTGATGTTCAGAAGTATTAGTACCTCTGCCAACCCCTCCGGGGATATTCGGCGTGAACGTTTATGTTATGTTAATCTAACTCAATCATTGGTGTAGAGTAAAAATTACGTTATTGGACATAGCAATTCCATAAGAGGCATTACAGGAAAACGGTAACGGCTCAGAATAGTACTTCTCCTTGGTACTTTTTAATGAATTTTTGGGCGTTGCAGTTTGAGATCCATCACCGACAATTTTTATTTTACCATCTTTTCCCCAATTAACTTCCAAATGTGGGTGAGTAATTTTTAATTTCTTAGCTGTGGCTACCCCTTCTAGGGATTTATAGCCGTGAGTATATGTATGTATGTACACAGAAACAGATAAGGAACCATTCTCGGTGTAATCACTGAAAGTAATGTCTTCGGATTTTTCGAGTAGAAATTATGGTAATTACAGGAGGACGTAGCAAGAAAATGTCTTGTGTGTTTTTAACCTAATCATTGTTTTGTGGTTTTTCTACCTGATAAAATGATTATATCTATCATAATTGATAAAGTTAGCAAATAATAATGTAAAAATTAAAGCGACAAATACTTCAAACGTTGCTATTGTCCGCATTGATGCATAAAGAAATCGAAAATGGAAAGCGTTTAAAATTGCGACACATCTGAAGGCAATTGCATATTTTTTTACTGATATTGGCTCGTTAAATTTTGGAGAGGTAATTGGGTTTTGGCATTGATAGCTTTTTTATCGGCCGTAACCTAGTACTATCTACATTTTAAAAAATCCACCATGATTTTTCACCCAGTCACATTGACTACGAAAAAGCCTGTTAATTTTGAATGCAAAAAATATTATTTAAGTCGGCTTAGAATACCACTAACCAATTTCTTACCGTGACTGTTTTAGGTGTTGACTTATTCGGTCATTTTAAGTTCTTTTTGGGCAATTGGTAGAATTATTAACGACCAACTTTTATTTTATAGTTTTTACTTTATTTACCCACATATTTAATTTAGCTATTAATGTTGCTCGTTTTTTACAACGAGAATTAGGCGAATAATTAGCAGAAATACTTTAAAAGATCTAGTGAGATTGACGACATCCGTGAGTAAGTGAGGTATTAGGTCCGAAAATTGCGGAATCGAATCCCGCTGTGGGTAAAAATGATATAATGTTTGTGTCCTAGTCTTTGCCTTGTTTCTGTGTATTATTTATAGTATTAAATTAAACTTATCGTCTAGTTAGTATCTCTTACCACAAGTATAATCTTTGTATGTTCATTTTTGTAACAGTAACATTTATTCAAAAAACTTCTACTAACTAGTGGTCAACTCTTTGTAACAGTAACATTTATTCAAAAAACTTCACAACTAAAATTCCAAGTGGAACTAGTTTCTATTGATTGAAGTGTTCAAACATTGATACGCATATTTCAACCGAAAACCGTTTTCGGACAGTCACAAATAGCGGTGGCCATAGAAAGCGCTAAACTAATATTGAACACCGCGTTACAGACGACATACATACATACATATACTCACGGCTATAAATCCCTAGAAGGGGTAGCCAGAGCTAAGGAATTAAAAATTCCTTAGCCACTTTTGGAAGTTGCGTGGGGATAAGATGGTGAAATAAAGGTTGTTGGTGATGGGTCTCCAACCGCATCGCCCAAAAATCCCCTAAAAGCCCCAATACCGTTAGTCGCCTCTTACGTACACCCACCGGAAGAAATGGGGTAGTGCTATTCTAAGCCGACACTACACAGCAACGTCACAGACGAGTTTGAAGAAAAACTGCTTTAACAACTACAGATCACAGTACCGTGCAGAGTTGGCTGAGAAAAAACATTATCTCAAACCCCTTAGATTAAGTACGCTACTATCAAATCGGAGGCTTTACGTATTGTATAGCAACTATAGGTAATACAGCTGTCACCAACTTACTCGAATTTCGCGCTGGCAGCCATTGACACGGTGGCTCAATTGGCAGAGCGTCCGGGCGTATACCCGAGGTCGCGGGTTCGATTCCCGCCTGTGTCGAAGTTTTTCTTTCCTTTATTTATTCTTTATTTATTTCCAACTTACTCTCTTTTTCAAACACAAGTTCACGCCGTATAAACTCAAAGGGATGGGAAGAGATATTACTATTGAATATTACGTGTCATTTTGGTCACCTCGTGTTCAGAGTACCCATGTTTTGCCAGGACAGTATTGTCACGTGATAGAGGCAGACCTATCGCCACTTAGTAAGCATACTTACTTTACTATCATACACTAAACTTAGTATCATATATTATAATGACTACATACATATATACTCACGCCATTAGTTCCCATTGGGGTAGGCAGAGGCTATTGATCGCCACTTCGTACCATATACTCTTATACATATTCTAATATATATTTTTTTGTTGTTTTCAGTTCGATTAAATTGATTATATTTTAAGTATAACCGCCATGCGTGCATTTTAGTTTCTGCAACAGATTATTCACAAAAGAAACCCGTTTTATGAATCCTAAACGTTGTAAAATGAATAAATTATTACATTCCTCATTTCTTAAACTTGCACACTTATTTTAGATTACTCTCATGATTAGTACATTATTGAATAGGTTGTTGAACTGAATTCCATTGAAAATATCATTTTAGGCTGGCTTACATTAATATGATCATACATTTTACTACTTAATTCATAATTACAGACGACTCATCGTTAATGACATAATTGAAAATAACAAAAACATAAACGTTCACGCCGAATATCCCCGAGGGGGTTGGCAGAGGTACTAATACTTCTGAACATCATGTGACTTTGTCACCTGGTGTTCAGAGTACCCACGTTTTGCATGGACAGTGTACTCACGTGATAGGGGGCAGGCCTATCGCCGTTTTGTACGAATACACTGTCACATGACTAAGTACAACTCAGCCATGTGGGTTTCCTCACAATGTTTTCCCTCACCGTTAACAACCATGATAAATTGAAAATAATTTATTCAGTTATGATTGATTTATATATTTTAAAGTTTATCGAATGATCCCTTATACCATACATGACACATTGTGTGATATTGAACAACCAATGTACCATTGTTATAAATAAATAGTCCTTTCCTGGGGTCTCTGACCGAGTAAAGACTGGGTCATTGAACAACAGGTAATAAGAATGCAGCTTCCTAAAAAATGTGCCTCTTACAACCTTACGTTCATTATCAGCTGAAGGCTGCAGGTGATTTCAGACAAAACTCAACTAAAACGGTCACGCGGTATATTCCCGAAGGGAGTGGCAGAGGTACTAATACTTCAGTTTCAGTAAAAAAAAGGAAATTCTCTACTCCGTAACCACATACACCAGATTTTAATTTTAAAATATTCATATAAAATATTAGTAAAATATAATGCAAAGTTAAATGGCATCAAAAAAGAGCTTTCCTTATATTAGTTTTAAAATCTTAGCTTACTAGTGTTCGTTCATATTACGTTTAAGTGGTTTTATTAAAGAGTTTATTCGGTAATTTTGAAAAACAATGAATGTTTTGTTGAAATATAGGAAAATTATTCAGTTGATCGTAATATACATTATAGTTATAAAACGTAGTAAAAGAAACAGCGAACCAAAATCTAAATTATAAACCGCATACGGAAATTTGGTTTTATCTATAAAATCAAATTATTTGGACCTACTTAAGCTCCTTTTTTGTACCCAATTTCTAGTGCCATAAATACACCGCTAAAGCACTAAACATACTTTTTAAATCGTGTTACTGTAAAAAGCTATTAAAATGCAAATCTGTGTATCGAAATTCATGTTATCATTTACTGAAGAAAATGGATTTTATAATTGGTGGTTATTAAAATACTTTCTTTGGATATTTTGTTTAATATTGGAATTGTTTTGGAGGTTTCTGTGTTCCTTATTTGAACATTGTCGTTAAAAAAATATCTTGACAATTAAACTAACTCAAGTATACTGCATTTATCAATATTTGAATTGTATGAGCAATAAGTAGTCGAATAATATTTTCTAATTGACGGTTTTTACACAACTAGGAATTCCTTCCTAGTAAATAAAGTAAAGTAGTATAATGAAGGGAAGCCTATCCTCTATTTTCTCATCTAGCTCTTCTAGATTCTATACA
The DNA here is from genome assembly GCA_963576735.1 of Bedellia somnulentella. Classification (NCBI taxonomy): domain Eukaryota; kingdom Metazoa; phylum Arthropoda; class Insecta; order Lepidoptera; family Bedelliidae; genus Bedellia; species Bedellia somnulentella. Next base: position 11,091,608 of record OY755190.1, read on the forward strand.
TACAAGCATTATAATATTTGCGATTAACGTTAAAAGGTTACAAAATAGATAGTAATCTGAAATGGAATTAAGATTAAAATTTAACATCACGTTTCCATTTGACTTTCGAAAAATAAGTAATAAAGTACTTATCTTGTTGTTTTAAAAATAAATGTTGTTTTTTTAAATATTCAACGTTCAGATAGCTAGAAAAGCACAATTGATGGCTTGTGGTAGGGGTACTCGTGAGAATTACTGTAAGAACCTCAGCGATATATTTAATAATATATAGTATACATATAAATAACAACCAAGACTGAAAAACAAACATCTAAATACATTATACAAATGAGTGCCTTCAGCGGGGATCGAACCCGCTACGCCAGGTCTAGAAGCGACCCGCCTAACAACTACATCACGGCCGTCAAATTAAAACTGTATCAGTTGTAAACCAAACATTTCAACTACTAAATTTTCCGGAACCTTTTACAGCGTAAAGTACGCAAGTTCTTATACCGGTAATTGAACCAAGCGAAGTAAATTCCGTAGATTCTGTAACCTGCTCCCGTACTTCCGCGACGGAACTCATACTCCAATGACGGAACGGATGAATCGTTTTACTAGCTCTTTTACACAGCGTGGTTCCCCCACTTTTCTGTCTCGTTGAGCTACAGGCTGATGTATTTTTGGTACGCTCGTATAAACCGACTAAATGAAATAGGCGTGTGTTTGACTTACGTTATTATAGTAGAAATGGTATTGTATGAAGCTGTGAATTATTTTTCATTTTGTTTCATAAAAAATATTTTATTGTATTTTTGTTATGCTCGCATCAACCAACTACATTAAATATGCGTGTTGTTTTACTTACTTTGTTATGGCAATAAATGGTTTCGATTGAAGCAGTGAACTACCTACATTTCATTAATTTCATATATAAATCTCTACTTACTATCATCAAATAGTAATTATAAGTTATTATTCAACATACATACATACATATACTCACGGCTATAAATCCCTTAACGGGGTAGCCAGAGCTTTGGAATGAGAAATTCCTCAGCCACTTTTGGAAGTTGTTTGGGGAAAGATGGTAATAATAAATGTTTTTGGTGACGGGTCTCCAACCACATCGCCCAAAAATCACTTAAAAACCCCCTATACCCTTAGTCGCCTCTTACGATCACCCCCGGGTAGAAACGGGGTAGTTTTATTCTAAGCCGACACTACACAGCATATTATTATTCAAATATCGTATATTGATTTAACTTTCGCTGACTTTGATTTTATCGCATATTCTAAACTACCAACCACATACAACTATCGCCAAGCATTCCGACTGCATTCGTCAGCAAACCCAACACTAAAATAAACTCAACGCAGATGCACGACCGCACCACCAGAGCTGTCCATACCGGAGTGGGTGCACTACCTCGCCGCCGCGCTGTTCCTGTTGTGGGTCTTGCTTGGACGGAGACGCAGCGCCATGCAGTCGGTTGCGACATGATGTTTTGTCTGATGTACGTTGTGTGGGTCGCCTTTGCTTTGGATTCACGCTTACATTATAAACATTGTGTTTTACCTTTTTTTTACAGCGCTTTATATTTTTCTATACGAATTTTAAGAAAAAAAATCGTAAAATAAAAGATTGCAGGGATTTATACACGACGCGAGAAAGCCACGTTGAAAAGGCTAAATGTCCAAGTCGTCTCTTACAATACCCGAGAAAAGGTTAGAGCTATACTAAGCTGACAACTACACATCTCAAAAACCCAAAATAAACTAAAAAAATGTAGCCCGCATCAATTGCTGTTAAATAAAAGTAATTTTATTAACATTCATTTATTACTATAAGTTTAACGTTAAATGAAAATTTTAAAGAAAGCAAAAAAACAGCAAACCAAGCAAAAATAAGTTAAATACAAAACTCGTAATTTATACGCAAATTTCAAGAAATGGTTGAAACTGTTGTTTTGAATTGCATTTTTACCTAAAAAAGCAAATAACCAGATATCATATCGTTTTTTATATAGCTTTGAAATAAATAATACAAAAATTATGATATTTTTTAAATGGTTGTGGTCTAAGTCGTTACAAATGAATCAATTCTGACAGTTAAAAAGGTTATATAATTCGAAATAATAAGATTGGTTTCACTTATTGCTAATCGATAAATAATAGATAATAATTATGTCATTTAAAGGCTCATTCGACCTTTTTAAATAAAGCCATTACGAAAAAACAAATAATAAAGTTATTCAACTAGCAGTCACCACCTCAATTCGGTCGCGTTATATAGTAACAACATGGAACATGCTGTATATACCCCCACCCACGAGTTCCCACCACACTCCCACCTTTCACTTGCCGTCAAAACAATTCAGTCAGACACAGAACAGACAGTCATTGAGTAGCAAGCGACTGTACACGCTTCTTGCCCCTCCTTGAGACTTTTGGCCAGATATTCATACTCGTTCAATTATTTGCGGACTTGCATAATAGTATCAAGTCTTGCACTTTTGACTTTCTTGACATGAATATTACTTTTACTTTCTTCTTAATTGCATATCAAATTATAACTTAAACTGTATATTATTTAGGTTCTAATCAAAGCTTTGTGCAATCGTTTACTTATGACCTAATCTAGGAATGATTTAATGACATGATCTGCCACCTACTTTCCGCTTGCAGGAGATTAATGAATGACACAACATCAATTTTACATTTTGCAATAGCTATAAATGCACAAGCTTCTTTTACCAAAACTTGAACTTATGCCTATTCCAATGGAAACTAATGTAAGTATATAAAAAAACATCTTATTAATTAACTGGTAAAAGCTTGGTTTTAAAAGAAGCAAGAATGAAATCGAATCCCACATCGGGCTTTTACGTCGTGGTTAATCAGTTGTTGACGATAAGAGAAATCAGCGTGGGAATATCTACGTAGCTAAATCTGTATAATCCTCTGTCAACTAGGTGCTGGTAATGAAAAGTACAGATGACGCCCTTCAGGGGCGCAGCAAAAGTAGGTGGGGCAACTTGTACATACATATACTCACGCCATTATCACTATTGGGGCAAGCTGAAACTGTCGATCGCCACTATACTGTACGATATTTGTCAATTAACTTGTCTTATATCAAATATATACTGCAACACTTCAAGACTGAATATTGCTTGATATAATTATTGATGTTAGTAATTTTAGTTCCATATCTTCTAGTGCTAATAAATGAATTGTATCGGTGACAAGAAGAAGTGTAAACATATCATTATATTGAAACAGAATCGCTTATAAGTGTCGGTGTGGTAACCAACAACTAATAGGTGGTAAACAACAAATATTTCAATATAATATCTCTTATTAATTCCAAAAGCGTTAGAATGTGCTAGCTTGATTCCCAATGTAAATAGAAGGTTTCCATTGGGGAAGGCAGGGCGGTTGTCAACATACGATCCTGACTAACCCCCTGAGCTTTACATCCATCAATCTACTAAACAACTGTATAAGTAGGACAAGTAAAGAAAACGATAAACCTTTCCTATAATTCCCAACCCGTTAACGTGGTTATTGACAAGCGCGTCCTTTATCACAGATCGCAGGTGTAGGTAAGCTAATCACAGAGTAGACACCCCGCCGCTCCACGCTAAGCGGCCATACCGCGGTAATAGCTAGAAAGTAGTGTAGGAATATTTAAACGCATATTAAGCTGGGTGGCGGTTAGGCCCTTCGAATTTGAATTTAATTGACCGGTAATTTAAGGTTATTTGCATTTTATTACGATCGCTACGTGTCCGCTGGTTACTCTGATTTTCTAAGCGCTGGGATTTTGTGCTGCTTTGGTAGTAGATTTATTGTGCTTTGGTTGTTTTAGTATCGGGAAATTGTAGCCGCAGCTTCAGATACAGGCTTTTAAGGGATTCTTCTAAATTTTTCTTATTTATATGATCCTGAGTTTTCTACTATATGTGTTCATAAACACTTCACACTAAATATTTTGGTGCTCAATATATCCTAAACTAAAAGCATACCAATACCTATAGTTGCATGCAGCTGTATTTCAAATACTGCTGCATGCAAGAGGAAAATATACAGAATTTTGAAATATATAACATATCAGTTACACTTAAAATAAATTTTCCACCACATCGCCCAACATATGTGATTGCTGAAAAAGTCCAAGGAGCTAATCTTATCACGGCACACGGGAATGTACTCGTATAAATGCATTTTCTTCAACGTGTATAATCGTAACCGGCAGTGCAATAAATGGCAGCTCAAATCACAAGATAATCCAAAGATTAAAAACAGAAGTGACTCCGCGCTGACTAACGACTGGTACCGGTTATGATTACCTAGTTGTGGAATTTCTCAGGAACAGCACTTAGTTGCTGTCAACCTGGTAATTTATTTTCAGCAATTCTGCTTCGGAATCTTGTTAAGAACTGAATTTTATAGATCGGAAAATAAGAATAGAGCTTTGCGTCGATTTTCATTGGTTATCTGTCGGTATTTTTGTAAGTAGCGCTTGATGTTAGATTCTAATATTTGTCAGCTTCGTTTATATATTTTTTCAACTTTATGGTAAACTGTGAAATCGAGTTATTTAAATCCTGGATTAAATATATTTTAATGAAATTATTTCGAAAGAGTAAGTAGATCGAGATATGTTTGCAATTTACATGTACATGTTATATTAAATAGAAATAAAAATATGGTGAATTTTGTTGGCAGATAAATTTCCTAAGCCTTTTACATTAGGTATATTTTAAAATAAATTAAATGCTATTAAATTATTAACAGGCAAGACAAAGCTATAAACAATCCACAAGTCTGTTAAAATTGCTAAAAGTTAGGCTTCGCGAAAGGTCCACCGCAAACATAGTGCAGCATAATAATCGCGTAATAAATCTCTACTCGCTCGAGTCACGTGACACAGTCGAACCACGTGGTTCGGTGAAATCCGCGGTGAAGGGACAGTTATCAGTGCGGTCGTAAATCATTCAGCTGTCAGCTGACCAGATATGCATTTGTATGCGGCCGTTTAACATTTGCCCACATCCAATGGGTTCTACTGAAAGTTCATATACTTTTACTTAGGGTTGCCTCTTACCGTCCGTGATTTTTGTGATATACAAAGCTGTTTATTCTCTTGATTGCAACCGTGATAGCCCAGTGGGTAGAATACTCGGTTATCGTGCAAACGACTAGTGTTCAAATCCTGGGTCGGGCCTACACCAATTTGTCTTTTCTAAAGACATATGTGTGGTTAATTTATCATGGTTGTTAACGGTGAGGGAAAACATCGTGAGGAAACCCACATGGCTGAGTTGTACTTAGTCATGTGACAGTGTATTCGTACAAAACGGCGATTGGCCTGCCCCCTATCACGTGAGTACACTGTCCATGCAAAACATGGGTACTCTGAACACCACCAGGTGACCAGGTGACAAAGTCACGTGATGTTCAGAAGTATTAGTACCTCTGCCAACCCTTTTGGGGATATTCGGCGTGAACGTTTATGCTTTATGCTTATGCTATTATTTATTCTCTTCAAGATACTGTAGTTAGCTCAATTAAATTAATTAACACTTAAGACTTTGCAAAAACAAAAAGCTCATGTATTCCATTTTCAGAATGATATTTTGAGTTTTGACTTCAAAAAAAATCTTTTTAGTATAACGCGCAATAAAAAGTGGATCCTTTGACATTAAATCGACTTTAATAGGCGACTTCAAATCGCCATTAATATAGCAATATTTTCTATACCTTTTATTTTTAAACAGTTCATTCCTATACCCTAGCATAGACAGTTGTATTCTATTTGAAATTTCACACAGATGTTGTAAAACGGTAAAGTTCTAAAGTTTGTATTGGTTAAAAGTTTTTCTTTACTGTCTCAAATAAAGTTGGATTTATTTATAAGTTTAAAATTGCTAGTTTGAAGTAGCTTTCACAATATTCATATCATCGTCACGCCTGAATAATATTATACAGCAAAAACGCAGTCAAGAACCAACAACATAGAGGCTGTGTTACCATTTAAAAAAACATCATATGACATTCGCTGATAACTATGTAGAATCGTCTTAAGATATTAGGGGTTTTTAAGTGATTTTTGGGGTGCGGTTGAGATTGAACACCTATCAACTTCTAAAAGTGGCTATCTCTTTTTGGTATTTGTAGCCGTCAGTATATTTGTAACTAGATTTAAGTATGACTGGATTGTTGTATTGTTTGTGCAGATAAGTTGTTGTACATCTATCTCACATGACTCTAATTTATTGACCTCTCCATTCAAAGGTTGTCTGGAAGAGATCGCTTTTAGTGATAAGACCGCCAATTGTACTTTTGTTAATTCATTATGTGTATTTGTAATTGTTTTTCCATATTTGATGTACAATAAAGAGTTTTCTATTCTATTCTATTCTATATGTATGTATGTGTAAATATATTTTATTCAATGTTAATGCAAGTAAAGCCGCAGGCTGTATCTAGTGGGCAGTAAATATTCGCGAAAGCTATTATGGATGCGGTTTTACGTGCGTCCAAGTGATTTCCTAGCACGCGGAAATAAGGCGTATGATTTGTGTCCGATGAAAACGCATAAACAACGCACTGCGTTTTACATATTTTGTTACGTGGCTCTTGAGAGGAATATGATATTGTATCACTCTTCGTTTAAATTTGCTTCTTATTTATGACCGTTTTAGTTCCTTGACTATTTTAACTGTAAAGAAGGTTATATAGTGGTAAACCGTTTACAGTACATCTGTGTTTTCTTAAGTCATGCATTAAATGGATTATTTTTAAGATTTCTGACTTCAGATTTCTCGGACTGAGGCTAATTTGCACTGGTTTATTTTACCTACCCATAAAACATACATGCATACATTTACTTAAGCCGTTAGTTCCTATTGGGGTAGGCAGAGACTATCGATTACCTTATTTTACGATCCTGGCGAACCTCTCTAACTTCGTTGACATCCATCAATCTTTTCATACGTGCTCTTTTATTCTTCCTGCTTCAGACACTTGCCTTTTTAAACACATTCTCTATTCGAATTCTACCCATAAAAATAACATATTCAAAATTATTTTTTAATGTTACATCAGGTTGATCTTTACATAATATTAACTACACAAATAGCTAATACGACAGTTGAAATGACAACTAAAGCAAATACTAAACCGTTTTGAAATACATTGAAATCCGTATTGTAACAACTGTTTTGAAAACCGATATTCCTGATTCGTGTCGCGCGCACACACTTATGTAAATATCCTCACCATAGTTCAGAACAACAATGACACGCATACATTACTCTTGAGTTGGTCGAGACATTCCTCGTAACAAAGAAATTACCATCCCTAAAGAGTTTCTAACTTACCTGGCAATAAGGCGATAGGTATGTGAGCGTGAGAGGTGCTTCGCTCTCTCAACAGCGTTTCGGGTGAATTTGCCTCATTTATGTTATTGGTTTGGTTTTTCTTACTAAAATAGAACGAATGACACCAATTAAATGATTCCTGAGATTTAATATAGTTCCTTAACAGTTTGACTGGTAATTGGCAGTGCAGTTGGCACTATAAGAAGTCACACTGTCGCATTGTTAGTGGCTATTAACAAACAGATATGAATAAATATCACATACATACATACATACATATACTCACGGCTATAAATCCCTAGAAGGGGTAGCCAGAGCTAAGGAATTAGAAATCCCTCAGCCACTTTTGGAAGTTGCGTGGGGAAAAGGTGGTAAAAATAATGGTTGTTGGTGATGGGTCTCCAACCGCATCGCCCAAAAATCCCTTAAAATGCCCCAATACCGTTAGTCGCCTCTTACGTACACCCACCGAAAGACATGGGGTAGTGCTATTCTAAGCCGACACTACACAGCTATCTAAGCCGACACTACACAGCTAAATCATTCAAATCAGCTAATAAATATCACTTTTTAAGCATATCTTGTAATGGGTACTTAATGATGTGGTTATGGTTAGGTTTTGCATGAATGTGAAGTCCTTCTTAGCCACTTTGTTGTCATGAATTTTTAAGGTTCTAAGACCTACTTAAGGTGTATTATTTTATATGGTCAATCCGTTTTATTATGCTAAAATCTTTTACTGATACTCAGATTTTTTTAAAACAATTTATGTATATTCACGCAGTTTTTATTAAATCGCTACCACCATCAATGAAATATCTGCCCGTATCTGTATGTCTATAGAAAACCGTTTACGTACTTTTAGTATTCAAAGTGATTGAGAGCGACGTGTCTCGATTACAATTATTTAAATTACAATGGCTGGTCAATATTGTACCGTTACGTAAAGTATTTTAGAATTATATATTGCAACGTGTTTTGATATTGGGATGGCAGGAGGAGGTGGATCGGACGTTTTATAACATCAAGTGTCTACATGGATATATATACATACATACATATACTCACGGCTATAAATCCCTTAACGGAGTAGCCAGAGCTTTGGAATGAAAAATTCCTCAGCCACTTTTGGAAGTTGACTGGGGAAAAGATGGTAATAATAAATGTTTTTGTACAGTAAAGTAAAAGTAAAAAAATCTTTATTCAGTCCCTCATAATATACAACATGTAAATACAACAATGGTGACGGGTCTCCAACCACATCGCCCAAAAATCACTTAATAAGCCCCTATACCCTTAGTCGCCTCTTACGATCACCCACGGGTAGAAATGGGGTAGTGTTATTCTAAGCCGACACTACACGGCTAATTACATGGATATCTCGCTTCGAATATAGTTATTCGTACATAGTAATGTCACAAATCTTCAGATGTTCCTTGTTCTGCTTAGACAGTACACTTAGCGATAAGGTGCAAGTGTTTCAACGTTCTTTGTCGAATACACTGCCTCATGCATGACTAAGTACAACGTTTAGCCATGTTTGTGTACTATGTGCATATACTATTGCCGTGGGACCAAAAGAAACCCTAAATCAATGGTCTGGGTACTGAGTTCCGTAACTGTTCACAGTCTTATTACAGTTGTTTTTCGTACATACATACATACATATACTCACGGCTATAAATCCCGTAACGGGGTAGCCGGAGCTTTGGAATGAAAAATTCCTTAGCCATTTTTGGAAGTTGATTCGGAAGAGATGGTAATAATAAATGTTGTTGGTGACGGGTCTCCAACCACATCGCCCAAAAATCACTTAAAAAGCCCCTATACCCTTAGTCGCCTCTTACGATCACCCACGGGTAGAAATGGGGTAGTGTTATTCTAAGCCGACACTACACGGCACAACAAACAACAAAAGAGAGGCTATATAATCTTTTTTAAAACCTAATATTACTCTGCTCCGAATTAAGTCTTGCTGTCTGTATTTCCATGAGAAGCTTTATTAACATTAAATAACAGTTTATTGTGTAATCCGCATTTTTTATGCTTTACCCAAACTAATGAAACCCGACACTTTTACCTATGTTTACATAAGTCTTATAAACTTTAATCGTTATCCAAATTGATTTACTCTTCATGCTAGTCGAGCTAGCACACTTGTGTTTTTGACTACAAATTATTGGCTTTAACAGATATTAATTTCACACTTTTTGTGTAGAAGTATCGTGTATATATATACTTATGACTATAAATCTCTACAAGGGGTAGCCAGAGCTTGAAAATAAGAAATTTCTCTGCTATTTTTGATTGTTGAGTAGTGAAAAGTTTGTAAAAGAGGACGACCACGGAGAACACACTTGGACCAAATTGAGAGTGTGCTCAAAAAGGCTGGCGTCCGAAGTATGAAGAATAAAAGAGCATGTATGAAAAGATTGATGGATGTAAACAAAGCTAGAGAGGTTTGTCAGGATCGTGCGAAGTGGCGATCAATAGTCTCTGCCTACCCCAATGGGAACTAATGGCGTGAGTATATGTATGTATGTATGTATGTATGTGAAAAGTTTGTAAAATAAAGGTTGTTAGTTATGGATCTCCAACCGCATTTGAAAAGTCCAATTACGTAACCTACCTTACCTTTATTTGCCTCTTACGAACAATCGTATCAAGAAATGGGGTAGTGCTATTCTTAGCCGACACTACACAGCTAACAGTATCGTACATCAATATCTCATTATAATCGGCGAGCGTGCTACGTCCGCCAGTGACAGCCTAAACGTTTTGACAGTTAACTTAAGTCGCGTGATATCATCGGATCTTGTACAAGTTGGTAACTTTATCCGAACATAGAGAGAATAGTAAATCAATGTTCACGGTTGTTTCAACACTCTCACATCTTTTATATGGACGTTACGTGACAAGGTTGTATCTATTTGTGTTTGATACATTCATAAGTTATGACTAAGTGTGACTCAGCCATGTGCGTTTCCTCACGATCTCCCTCACTGTTAACAACCTGTATGGTTAAATTACATATAGAACTTTGGAAAAGAGACATTGATAGAGGCTCCATTCAGGCTATGCTCTTACAGTGGAATATAACAACCTAGGTAGCTCAGCAGAACTACCTTCATTTTTAGCTATAAGTTATCTAAAAACCATATTAGTTACATATTCGCTGCATTTAAAAAGCATATATCTTTTAATAATAATAATTTATTTTATTTCACAAAAGGTAGACCATTACACTTATTACATTAATACATTACGATTACAATATGTACTATATGATCTTTTCTTATTTGTATGTTAGTTTTGTTTATAAAATTAAATAAAACAAACACTAAATTAACATTCCATCTTACTCAATGAGAATTTATCGCGTTTGTATCGCGGAACCGTCGCCGTTTGCAACCAGTTATTACTGCAACGTAAATATCATATTTTTGTACGCGGAAAGTAAAGTATCGCCATGTGACAACCGCTACCGTGTAATTGCGGCACTAATTTTATTCATTGTCTCGTGCTCTCTGTAGGGGTGTGCCTCTATGGGGTGTATACTGTAATGTGAGTACGCTATCTTACATACATACATATACTCACGGACATGAATCCCAAAAAGAGGTAGCAAGAGCTTTAAAACTAGAAACTCCTAGGCCACATTTGGAGTTTGATAAGGGAGAAGATAGTAGAAACAAAGTATCGTTGGTGATGGGTCTCTAACTGCATCGCCCAAAATCCACATAAAAAAATCCCATACTCTTAAATAATATAGAATAGAATAGAAAACTCTTTATTGGACATCAAATATGGAAAAACATTGACAAATACACAGAATGAATTAACAAAAGTACAATTAGGGGTCTTATCACTAAAAGCGATCTCTTCCAGACAACCTTTGTGTAAAGCGGGATTTATACAGGGTAAGTAACTGACTCCAAATTCGAGTCAAGTCAGCGCTGACCCGAAAAAAACCCAATGTGAACTGCTTCAAGTCAGTACAGTGTGGTTGAAGTCAGCGCTGACTTAAATATTCGCATACGAATATTTAGAAGTCAGTCAGTCTGACGCCGCTACTGACTTGCGCACTTTCCCTGTGTAAATCCCGCTTTAGGTACGTAGCAATGAGACAACGGTTTACCGTGAACTGACGTTTAATTAATGAACTACCGTACAATACAAAATATAAATCTCAGATACATAACACTTTGAATGGAGAATAATCCTTTGTGAATAATAATTGTAATGTCATTTCAAGGAATATAATGCGCTGCCCCTGCCAACATTGTAAACTATAATATTTTTTTTGTTTATTTAGTGGTGCAAAACTTCTTAAAATGCAACAATAAATCAACTAATTTGATAAATAAATTACTAACAGCTGTCAAAAATAAATTTACAACACACCCCTAACTTTCTCCTCCTTTCGTGAATGTTGCTGCATTCGTCAACCTGCCGCGGTTTAATAGGGAAATGATTTATAGCAAACATGGCAACATTATTCCGAAAAGTCTGCATTATATAGAATTGAATAAATATAATTAATATTTTTCTACCAGTAGCTATAATAACAGTTCCGTATCACAGTTAACATACGTGAAGACATATGCTCATGCCACTAGCTTACATTAGGGTAGGCTGAGAAGATAGTTACTTGCATATATTTTTACCTTTACAGTTTTCGTTTGATTATTCTTATCAAAATTATGTATATACACACGCACGAACATATAAATTATACATACACCAATAGGCTGCGCGAAAATTCCGACAAAAATATATGCACCGTATCGTAACACGCTAAATATTCATAAATCTAGCTTAGTAACCATTTTAATATTGAGACTTTAGAAATCACAATAAATTAACACATTTTTATGTATAAATCAGACCACATTATTTGATTAAATGCAATTTGCATTAATTTTCCTCGATCATTATTAAAATTGGCGTAAATTTATACTTTCTAATCTAGTTGTGAGTAGGCTATCCTTAAAACATAAATGCTTGATAATTTGTTTACAACTCTTTTGAGCTGAGAAACTAGTTTTATTGATGAAACCCGTATACAGCCTTTATTATTAACACAGATTTTTCCTCTAGCAGTGTTTTACCGGCTTGGTAAAGTGTCAGTGCCTTCTTCTAACATAAATCTTATCAGGTATATTATAAGGAGGTTAATTTCCTATGTTGTTTTTTTATAAAGCGAATTTTAATCAATAGGTACCTTTACTATTCTTTGTGGCGTAGTTAAAACATGACTAAGGAGACTAAAGTTCAAATTCTATGTCGGGTCTCCATCAATGTATCTTTCAATCAAGTCCTATGCAAGGTTTATCAAGGATGTCAGCGGTTAAGCAAATCATCGGATGTCACGGATTTTTAGAAGTATTAGTAGCGCAAATAAAATCGGGTACGTCACACAGATTTGCAATAGACTATTAAACTGATTAAAATAGCGTTTAGTTTAAAAAAAACATGTATTATTCTTCGTATTTGAACTTTCGTAATTTTACGATATTCACTGAGAGAGTAGCTAAAGTAGTTATTCTTCTTAATATCTCTTGACATCCTTTCAAATGATACTCAAAGTAAAGTATACACTTCTTGTGATAGACAGTTTACGCAATGTATTTAAATTACGAAAAATAATTAAATATACTACCGATAACTAGCGTTAAAGGACAATCACAATACTAAAGAACATAACATAACATAAATGTTCACGCCGAATATCCCCGAAGGGGTTGGCAGAGGTACTAATACTTCTGAACATCACGTGACTTTGTCACATGGTGTTCAGAGTACCCGCGTTTTGCATGGACAGTGTACTCACGTGATAGGGGGCAGGCCTATCGCCGTTTTTGTACGAATACACTGTCACATGACTAAGTACAACTCAGCCATGTGGGTTACCTCACGATGTTTTCCTTTACCGTTAACAACAATGATAAATTAACCACACATATGTCTTTAGAAAAGACAAAATACATGTTAATATTATTATTGAATGAGTCTGCCCTTCCACTATTTTTATTTCTCTGACTTTTAAATCCGACTGAGAAGATATTCGTGCATGTGAAATTGTACCCAGATTTCCGAAGCACGAACATGCAGTGCTTTTCTTTTCTATTACAGAGATGAGGTTCAAGATGATGCCTTGTTGTTACTCGAACCGGTGATTACTTAGAATGCTCAATATCGTTTGCATTCCAGAAGCATAGGGTTGTCGTCTTCGTATTTTGTAATCCAGGATGTGGGTAGTACTACTTCGATTTATAACCAAAGGACAATTCTTCGTGATTACATTTAAGTTATTAATTTGGAAGGTCACTTGAGTGTTGAAAATGGACGATGCTCGATATCTGGACGTCTCAAAAATGACAAAAATGTGACAGGTTCTAATAAATCAGGACGTAGAGCAACCCTACCGTAGCATGCACGCCAGAACAGGGGAATAGAAAATGTGTCTTACATCGACTCATCTGCTTGTCGGCTCGAAAGTTTCTTACCGATTAGTTCCCACGTTGCACCCTCCGTCTAAATATATCAGTTTCTTTTTTATTTTTGGCTTTTATTGATTTGTTTTTATTGCCATGATGTGTAGTGTCGGCTTAGAATAGCACTACCCCATTTCTTCCGGTGGGTGTATGTAAGAGGCGACTAACGGTACGGGGGCTTTTAAGGGATTTTTGGGCGATGCGGTTGAAGACCCATCACCAACAACCTTTATTTAACCATCTTTTCCCTACTCAACTTTCCAAACGTGGCTGAGGAATTTCGAATTCCTTAGCTCTGGCTACCCCTCCTAGGGAATTATAGCCGTGAGAATGTATGTTTTTATTGTCTCAGATAGGGCACATATTGGTTTCTATCTCAAAGTGAGATGTAGGTGTCATCTTGGAGGTTTTATATTAGTATTATATCTATTTCTAACGTTCTCATTATCAAATATTAAGCAATATCAACATGTAGCGTTGTAATACTATCGTAAATAATGAAAACCCTTTTTTAATAGACGGTTGGATAAAATGGGAATATTTATCAGAAAAGAAAATCAGTCACTTAATACCTCAGTAAATATCATATTTTTCCACGCTTTAGTCACAATTTTAACAGATGTTTCTATATGTAATTAAAATTATCTTTTAAGTATAACAGTGAAAACAGAATATGTAAAAAACAGATTGAAGTATATTTTACAATCATACATTGCTAAGAGGCGAAACCTAAAAAAACTTCAAGCTTTACGAAGAGATGAAACGCTAAGACTTTTAACTCTACACTTTTTCTCCTCTCCATACATGATCACTTTCATTGAGTGAAAACCGTGGGACGTGGCTTAGCCATTGTCTATTAATAATTACGGATGAGTCTCAAATGCAGTTAATGACGTTATGGGATACAATGTGGTAAATATTATTGAGATTTCACTTGGATACATTGCTTTTATTGACGATAATTATACACTGGATTTGAGCAAGCTTCGTCGGACGAATTAGTTACGGTGGCGTTTTGAATTGACTGCAAAATATATTTGAGACTTAATGATGAGTCTTATTAAGTCGTTATTAAGTTAAGCCGTAGTTCCCGGTTAATATCACGGTAGTAGCCGTTAGTCCCGGCTAACTCCTAGTGTGCGTTGTTGACTAAGGTTTATATATCTTATGTGTGGCCAAGTGGCCAATCGTGACCCAACTTTTAAAGTTTTCGTCAATCCGTGATATTTGTAATAAATAATAGATTGAATATAAAGTTGTTGGTAATTTATTTAGATATCAGTACCCTGATGTAAATATGTTCACTAGTGATATTTTTAAGAAGAAAAGATTTTTGCTATACCTTTTAAAATAACTCAATATTAATTAATTATTTTGTAGTGAAGGTATTATTCGTTATAATAAATCCTTTTTATAACAAAATTAGTCTCTGAAAAACGTTCCTTAAGTACTTACACAGTATCACTTGCTCCTAAGTAAATTTACCTACTTCCAAGAAACATTTCGATAGGATGTCAAAAGCAAACAAGAAGCCATAATTTATTCCATTCACCGGTAGTTGTAGGTTCATACAAATATTAGTTCAGTTTGTTCGTGGATGCACTGTGACATTGTTTTCTTACCTCATAAAGCGATGACATTCATTCTTTATCTTGTAATTTTTCGGTCCAATTATATCGGCCTTATGTCATTGTAATAAAGATCAAATATTTTGTATTTTAATCGTAGGTCTATGTTTTATTTTATATGTATGTAGTATGTAAGAATTGGTTTGTCTATAATATTAGAACTAATGTTTGATAAAGAAGGTGACGAGCGCTGCAATATTTTATAATTATCGAAGAAAATATTCACAGTCATTAATCAAATTATGTTTGTTCAGCAACACTACAACATCTCTCATACCATTTAAAAATGTCTCTTAGATGTCGTACAAATCGTCTAAAAAGTCTATTAGATGGGTGAAGTAAAAATCAACACATCATTATAGTCTATTAATCCCATATTTTTACCAATAGCATTTTCTATTTAGAAATGACAAATGTCAAATGACATATGTAGGAGGGTTCTGCAATACATAAGATTCTTAAGTAATACAGTCAAGCTGCTACTGTTAACATTTTAACGATTTTCTCAATATAGCTACAGCTATAAATTCTGAAACACCAACTTAATAAAGTGGTAAATAATCTGGCGCCAGACATTCGTCGTACAGAGAACAATTAAAACATACAACGTCTCACCCGCGCTTCATTCGTTTTCATAAACGTCCGACAAGGTTAATTGTAGCGATTTTCTGCTCAAACAATGACTGACATTTGAGTGTCATAGTCATAAGTCATCACTGCAACACTAATTATGACTTAATTTAATGTTTTTTGACATGAATTCCTCATGTGGGGATTATTACTCATAAATAAAAGATGTTATTAAAGGAAAGAAAAATTTCGACACTGGCGGGGTTCGAACCCCGCCAGTGTCGAAATTTTTCTTTCCTTTAATAACATCTTTTATTTATGAGTAATAATCCCCACATGAGGAATTCATGTCAAAAAACATTAAATTATGTGATAGTTAGGCGTTTCTA
Organism: Bedellia somnulentella; assembly: GCA_963576735.1. Taxonomy (NCBI): domain Eukaryota; kingdom Metazoa; phylum Arthropoda; class Insecta; order Lepidoptera; family Bedelliidae; genus Bedellia; species Bedellia somnulentella. The sequence continues at coordinate 11,108,065 of OY755190.1, forward strand.
ACATTTGCATTCTATCTGAAAAGGTAGACAAGTGGCCGTCCGAATTAGTTAAAATTCGGAGGTAGGAAACGCAAACACTACTTGAACGTGTAAAAAAGAAACAAAGGATAGAGAAATTTCGCGCTGGATGCCAACTGACACTGTAGCTCAGTTGGCAGAGCGACGGGGGCGTATACCCGAAGGTCGCGGGTTCGAACCCCGCCAGTGTCGAAATTTTTCTTTCCTTTAATAACATCTTTTATTTATGAGTAATAATCCCCACATGAGGAATTCATGTCAAAAAACATTAAATTATGTGATAGTTAGGCGTTTCCAACATTTGCATTCTATCTGAAAAGGTAGACAAGTGGCCGTCCGAATTAGTTAAAATTCGGAGGTAGGAAACGCAAACACTACTTGAACGTGTAAAAAAGAAACAAAGGATAGAGAAATTTCGCGCTGGATGCCAACTGACACTGTAGCTCAGTTGGCAGAGCGACGGGGGCGTATACCCGAAGGTCGCGGGTTCGAACCCCGCCAGTGTCGAAATTTTTCTTTCCTTTAATAACATCTTTTATTTATAATTATGACTTGTTTGGAAGATAACGTTGTTTTTACTCGTAGTTTAGTTTTGTCCAAGCGTCTTATATCCATCAACAGAATTGTAGCAATTTTCTTTTACATGTCGTGTAAGTTAATGGTTGAATATCAATATAAGTGAATATCAAATCGTTTATGCGGTTGTCTCATGTAAGAAAATGTAAGGTAAAGTAGGTAGAAAGTGGGTTGCACTCAATTGTAGGCACAAATAGCTAATTTGTCCCACCCTCAAACCTGCTATTTGCGAGGGTTTAACACTACGAATGTGGCACGAGCCTGCAAAAGATAGAATCTTCATAAGTCATTTTTTATACTCAGGGCCTAAAGTTTATATAAAGAAGCTGACAGTCCTTGAATGATTTTATCAAAGTTTTTATTTCTGTACAAATAATCTTTAGAAACCGTCTTGCTTTTTCAAAATTCTTATTGATATCTTATATGATTATCAGACCTAATTAACCCAAATTCAATCAACCGAAACATGTGCGCCGGGCGCACTGTTTTTAATTAGGGTGAATTTATTTAGAACACGTAAATCAGGCATCATTAATTGGGTTTACTTCGTCAAATTTAATGAAAGCTAACCTCGTTATTTTGGAAATCATTTTTTGGGTTTATCTCTCATATAACCGAGTTATGTTTGCGTTTTCACGGAATTGAATTTCTTTAACTACGACCTACTTTTTTATTTACGGAAACTGACATAATTATTAACATCAAAAGTTATAACTCAAGCAAATAACTGAATGTTTAAACTAGACATACTCACTCCCACGTCTTATGCTACCAATACAGATTCATATGTGAATTGTTATTATGAATTGTAAGAAGAATAACATATCCGTCGTAAGGACATTGGTCTTGTTGACTGCTACACATCAAATGGGTGTCTAAGTGGCAATGACTTTCTCAGCGAGTGTCGCTCGATAGAGTGTGGTGAGAAGGTGGCGGCGCGGCGGCGGCGCGCTGGCCCGGCGCACATGCACGCCGCTATCCGTGACGCGCGCGCGCATCTACGCTCCGCGAACGCGACCCGCTTGCCGGGCCCGCGATATGCCCGCAGTGAAAGTGTTCAACATATTCGGTGGGCAGAAGCCGGCCGAGAAACAACCGCCCAACACATCCCCCATCCCGAAAGGGGCGATGCAAAAATTCTATCGCACCTTCTCAGTCACCACCCCCGAGCACAAAGGGAAAAAGGTGACGGCGATCGCCGCCAGTCTCGAGAAGAAAATTATCAGTGAACCAGTGAAACTTAATAGTGATCATGTGCAAAAGTTTTTGAGCCAAGTCCACACCCTCGATTCTAAAGTTAACGAGAAATTGGACGTCTCAAAAAGTGCATCCGATTATGTTTACGAGAACGTAAACAATAACTCGTTAAGTAAGGGAGATAATCTGCTCCAAGAAACGAAGGGCTACTCTTCTATCTATGAAAATATAACGATTGTGGGATTAAAAAAAGAAAACGATATTAAAGAAACTGCTTCAATAAAACCAGAATCGAAACTAAATAAGGCTTTAGCATCCTTTGATAAAATCTTATCGGAATTCACGAGTAATTCTTTAACTTCTGACTGTAATCAAAGTAGAAATAGTTTTGTGCCGCCTAAACTACAAAAATCCAAAACTTGTAGTATTATAGAATCTCATTGTATATTAAAGAAAACAATATCGGATCCGCAAAGGGAGAAACAATTGTGCCACAAAGTCACGCGAAACAATTCGATTGATAAAACCACCAGTCTTTGGAACTTAGACGATATGAAAGAAAAAGAGTTATCGACGCCGCTGGTACCTTTTACTTCCACCCCTAACGAAAAGATGGCACCTGACAGGTTTGCAACTTATAAAGTATCTTCCAAACCGCATCCTCACCGCCCCAATGTGATCAAAACCGAAGATTTAAAAAAGCTGGACGTTAAAACGAGAATATTAAAAAAGACGTTATCAAATCCACCATCCACGCCAGTTCCAGTTATTACAAAATCGAAATCTAATATAAAAAAGACTGAAAGAAAATTGAGTGATCCTAAAAAGTTGAAACCAAAAATTAATAGTGACTTTAATTCAACAAATGGCAAAGCGGCTCCAGAAAATAAAATAACATTAAGGAGTCATTTACAAAAGGCAAAAAGCGTTTGGGAGATTGGTAATGAAATGATAATATCACCGAACTTGGAGAGGACAAGATCCAGCACTTCTATCGCGGGGTCTCAAAGTAAGATCCCGGTGATCAGAAGTCAGATGTCTCAAACCAAATTCAGTAGTACAAGGGCACTTTTTTCTCCCACTCCGGTTGATCTACATAATATAGACCAGGCTCGAGAGTGTGCTCAGAAAAAGAAGCTCAGTGCTACACGGAAAAGTTTCGAAAAGCCTGAGCTCAATAAACAAACAAAACAAAAGCCTCAAATCGTCCAGAAAAGTGAAATGAAGCGGTCAATGGAGAGAACAAAAAAAGAGATAACCGAAAAAAAAATGACGCCGTCACCCAAACCATTACTAAAAGATTACTCAGACGAAATAAATGCAGTTCATGGTAAGCTTCCAAATAGAAAAATAAATAACAAACGAGATATTGTCACCCTGACTTCAGATATGAAACGCAATGAAAACGATTCGTCATTGTCACCGGTTAAATCAATTGTTAAGAAGTTAGAGCTGAAGACCGCGATGGAATCAAAGGCCGAACCTACTAACTACGTAAACTGCAAGGTTATACCACCGGTGCATAAGGAAATATGTGTTGCTAATACCACTTTCCATAACCATTTGAGCACACTCGTCGGACGACAAATTAAATACGTGGCGTCGAGAGCCGATTCTAAACTCTGCCTGCAAGGAGAAAAGCTTGCCTTACACAAACATGTGGAAGAGAAGATTTCCGACGCGCACTCGGACTGCAGTGACGATTCCGGTCATGTATCGAACGATGCTTCCAACGATCACGATACATCGTTCGAATTGGCGCCGATACATAACAGTGTGGATGAAGTGGATTGCAGCATGCGAGAGTTCGTCAAAGGGTTAGAATTTGACGCGGTGTTATGTGACAAGGTGAAGAGCGCGCCCGATGTGCCGGTTCGAGGCGACATCGAGGTCGCTAGCGGTACCGCAGACTTGGACGCTCCGAAAGTGGACGAGCAGGTAGGCGACACTGTTTACATATCGATAACAGCAAATTACAGGTGCACGTGAACAGGCACTCTCCGGGAATCGTAAGCGTGCCGATTTAGATTGTATCACGCTGGTACTGGACTTTACCAGTTAACAAGTTTAACGAGACGGATCACCTTGAATACCGGCTTTCTATTCGTCGAATGACCGGTGCAATATTAGTGGGAAACTGTCCTATTAGTCTTTATGGTCAGAAATCGATAGAGTAGTATTATTATAGAACCCATGTTGCTATATCCATTTTATAAATAATCAACCACTCCTGAAATACTTATTGGAGTTAGGAAGGAAAACGTTGGGAAATAAAAAATAGGTGATGAGTCTGCGAATACTTTGCTCATCCATGGAAAGTAACATATTGGCGCTGTTCTTCTCAACGAGAAATCTAAGAGTAAAGATAGTTATATAAAGATAGCCCTATAAGATCCTTCTTCTTTTTAATTCCAATGAAATAATAAATCCCATCCGACTAGACAAAAGTTAACGATTGCCTATTTTTTATGACCCTGGTCACCACACATGCATTCTTTAGGTTTATCAATAATTCGCGTGCCTTTTTAAAATTTGCCATTGTTTTCCCCTACCATTCAGCAATGTGATCTAATAATCTCAGTCACCGCTCGATTTTTATATATCAGCAAATTAGAAACATTTGTCCTTTAAATTAATCAATATTTTTATATGTTTATAACTGGTCAATAAAATGATACCCATCCAATATATTTTGGTGCATGAAATTTTCTAATAATGTTAAAGTCATATTTCTGTCATATACCAGAATCATTTTATATAAATCATATTACGTGTTTATCATTATTACCATATAAATTAGTACGTTAATATTAATATACCTTTTTCGCGCTTGCAACCGGTAGATATTCAAAATATAAATATTTATGTTATACACATGTTCCTTATTAGTTATGCAGTTAATATTGATCGTTTTTGGCGTATGTAATTAACATCCTTTTTTCACTGCTATTATTTATACTTCAAAAACATAATCCATTTATTAATACTTAAAGTTTATCTTAATTAAATGAGTTACTCAACGGAGTATAAAATCATACGTATAAATTTCTGCACAAAGTTATAACATGCCATCTAATATCAAATCTAATATGTCCAAATCTTATATTAATTATGCTTTTGGTGTAATTAAATCACATACTTTCGCTCGAGCTGTAGGCATGATCGAGGAATCGAACCCCCCAAATAATACATTATCACTACAGCATAATAATAACACTATAAAAATACAAAATAATTAATGCTGTGTAATGTCGGCTTAGAATAGCACTACCCCATTTCTTCCGGTGGGTGTACGTAAGAGGCGACTAACGGTATAAGGGCTTTTAAGGGATTTTTGGGCGATGCGGTTGGAGACCCATCACCAACAACCTTTAATTTACCATCTTTTCCCCACTCAACTTTCCAAAAGTGGGTGAGAAATTTCTAATTCCTTAGCTCTGGATACCCCTTCTAGGGATTTATAGCCGTGAGTATATGTATGTATGTATGTAAAAATATAGCATATCTTTTATATGCTTTGATAGTTACAAAAAGAAATAAATATGTTATGTAATATCGAACTGTCTAGCTTTAGTGATACATCTAATTCATAATTCATCAGCATCATAAATATATAATTTTATGTATGACACATTGAATGTAAACACCCATTTTTAGGGTCAAACTTTGTTAATGTTTAACGCAATCTGTTACATAAATCAGCACCTTGCCGGCTGTTTAAATATTTGTCTGCAATTTAGTAATTTGTGTTGCATCATTGTCATACTACAAAACAACAGTTATACAATATGACGAAAAACTTAATAACTTTGACTCCGAATGTATTTGCACCTTTCTACTACGAGTGACATAGTATAAATACATACGGGAATTATGAAGAGTCTGTATTTCGTCATGTATCAAGTACTTGTCTTTTTAGTCGGAGCCATCTCGTCGATAGGTGTTCCGCAGGGGTCATGCCTCGGGCCAATATTATTAACGCTTTTACTTTCACCGAACATTTGGACAATTCGCTCATGATCTGTTTTGCCTTATCTCGATACACCTACCTGCACTTCCGATCAAGCTAAAACTCTAAAACAGAGTCTTTTCGAAGTTAATAAAACTTTCTAACGTTACAAAGCTATAAAGTTACGATAGAAATAGTTAGTAGCTTACAAATAGTTTTCTTTAGATGAATTATAAATTATCGATGCGACTTCACGGAATGTTTATTTGATTTCGTAACACACAAGTAGAAGTCCTACCTTTAGTGCTCAACTTTCGCAAGCCGTGATCTGAGAGTATATTAACTACACTGAACTGTAATTATTCATTTTGTAGGTTAAGCTATGAGTTGATACGTCACACATCATATTTAAAGTTATGTGCATATTACTTTGTCGTTTATTCAAAATGAGATAGTTGTAAAAAGTCGTGCTAACATGCTCGATTGATATATAGACGTTGCGCATTTAACTTTCCAATTACATTGATTTTGTATGCGTCCAACTAATTAATTAACACATCTTAATTCTTCTCATAGTCAATCCTGTGAATTACGGTATTAAATCAGCAAAAACTGTTATTCATTCTCACAATTGATTCGAACAAGTGACGCGTTAATAAAATCGCTTATCCGTCACTTTCTTAACCGTTCTTGTGGTCGTGATGATTGATGTTATTTAAACACTGTCACATAATACTTGTGCAAACGTGAATCCAGTTTCTATAACATAAGAGGTATCGGTTGTATCTTATGAAAATTAATGGCATGTTATTTGTCGACCGTAAACGATTGCTTTCAAGTAAAAATAGCAATTCAGTGTTGTGTCGGCATGTTATGTCAACAGTAAGTCAGTAAATGCTCGTCACGTACACCGTTTACTTTCCCTACTGCTGGTCAGTCCGAGCCGGGGAAAGCAGTATAGTTCAAAACGACTACGCATTCTGTTACATAGGTATTATTAATATTCAGCTGAAACAGGATGTAAGATTGTTTTACTTACAGAAACAAAGGCTTTCGGTAAAAAGACGTTTGAAGACATACAATTGGTTTCGGATCGTACCTTACTTAGCGTGTCTTGTTTCTCGGTTTTAAACAAAATTAATACGATGATTCTCATTAAATTAACTCTGACATATCACAACAATATTGAATATGGGCCTAATTATTTTAGATCAAATTGTAAGTTACAGTTTTTTGCTATAAGATTGGATAACGCAGTACATTAAAGAGAAGGAAAGCCTTTTGTTATTAAAATATGTGTAATTCAATGGGTTGTTAAATCATCTAAACAAACAACATATCGTGCTAATACACAATTTTCCGTGTTGACTCTGATGTCGGGTACCGCTACAAGAGCCGCTACTTGCGCTCCATCATTGCTATGTTCTCCTGGTACTCTTACATTCGCTGTTATCTTTTATTATTCTTCATCATGTACATTTAATTTTAAAAATACTTCATTATTATCTGTCGATCAATTTTAATTATCTTTTTCATCAAGAGAAATTTTTCTTTTGGTTACTTGATAACTTCTGTGTGTTTGAGACTGATGCGTGTGGCGAAAGTTATTAGTATCCGATCATCGCGCTTATCATCGGAACACCTGCTGTTTTTCGCTCTGCTATTGATACTGGTTTTATTTTCTATTGTTGTTTTATGATTGAACGATATTTTTTATGTTCTTACATTGTTTGATCTACTTGTTGGACTAATTATTAATAGCTTACATTGATATTTACTCATTTATATTACAAGATACATCATGCATACATATATTTCGCATATACTCAAGCCATTATTTCCCATTGGGATTGGCAGGGACTATCGATCGTCATTTGGTACGGTACGACCCTGGCAAAGCTCCCGAGCTTCGAACATTGACACTGTCAAGTTACAAACCAACTAGTATTTATTTTAAAATTGTCGCTTTATCTTTTAATAGAAAATGACACATTTATTAGTACATACATTCATACATATACTCACGGCTATAAATCCCAAGAAGGGGTAGTCAGAGCTAAGAAATAAGAAATTCTCAGCCACTTTTGGAAAGTTGAGTGGGGAAAAGATGGTAAAGTAAAAGTTGTTGGTGATGGGTTTCCAACCGGATCGCCCAAAAATCCCTTAAAAGCCCCAATACCGTTAGTCGCCTCTTACGTACACCCACCGGAAGATATGGGGTAGTGCTATTCTAAGCCGACACTACACAGCAACATAAGTAATTAATAGTACATGTAAAACAATAGCATAAACATGTGAACGAATATCAATCAAGGATATTAAAAGAAAAATAATAAATTAAGTTATATTAAAGAGCTCAAGAATTCACAATTTGAACATTTGATGTCATCATATCTAAAATTACCTTTTCTATCAAAAACTTGTTTTACATTAAACCAATGCTTGTCCAAAATCGGCGACTTAAAAAAGCGAAAGTCAAAACCAATAAACAAGTATATTCACTTAGCAAGTCAACATATAAGAGAGACCAATTGCTCAAGTAAACAATAATAAAGCGACATACATTTAACAGTTGGAAATGACCAGTTCTAATGGAGAAATGGAAAACATTACTTCGCTAATGACTGTGTTTGCATTGTATATCAGTAACTTGACATTTACACGCATACGGCGAATCGTGCTTGTTAACTAACCATTTACATACATACAATTGATTGTGGAATTGATAGTATTGATGGCCGAGTCTTGGTGAATGATAATTGAGATAGTAATCTAGTCATCAATATGGATTTTTACTGTATTTTTCTTGCTCGTTGAATTAAAATAAGAAAAGCTTGTATTTACAAGAAACAACAGTGTAAGCATGATAGGATTTTTAACAATTGTCCTTGTTTTGTAGCCTTTCGTCGGTAACAATTACAAGATGAACAAATCTCGTCAATTTAAAATTATATCAATAAAACATTTAAAACTGAAATCACTCACAGTTATACATCACACGCAGTGCTTTTAAATATCAATATTTCCATCTTCTGTAAACCCACAACACTTTCGTGGGTCCACTAACCAGCAAAAAAAATATGGTTCAAATCGATGCCGGAAGCTGGTTGACATTGTGTAATATTAAATACAAGCAATTACAGTTAATTGTGCGTTCATAATACATAATTACCAAATTTTGGGCCCTAGCGTGACTTAACCAACTTAAACACTTGTTTCTTCTGAAGGCCGACCCGTTAAGTTGTAGTGAACGTTCTCCAGACATGATTATCATTGCCTCATATGTCAAAATCACTTATGTCAAACCTGTCTTGTGAATGCACCACTTTTTTAAGTACCCAGTTATTATCTTTGTCGTCAAAGTAGTTCGTTTTTTTCGTTTAGTATCATTGACTAAAATGCGACAGTTTTTCTATGCATAAATATGTGAAAGAATTTATTAGAGTATTTATTTATCTATACTCACGGCTATAACAAAAAAACATGGTACATCCAACTTTGATATCAGCCATATATATCTTAGTCTCTTTTATGCAGAAAGACAAAAACGATACCAAAAACCAATAGATTAGAAAAAGCTTATGGCTGCCAGTGCATATCGCACTGCATACACATCAAAATAAACTCATAACAAATTTGTTTAGACTGTAAAAAACGTTGCAAAAAAAGGCGAAAGCCGCGGAGAGAAAACTTACATATTCCATTGACAAATGACGACATAGTGAAACATATGAGATGCTCACGCGCCGCAAGATGCGATCTGTGCGCTACACTGCATCCGGCGGCGGCGGCGCCGGAACCGAGAGTATATGAAATGCACTTACTGTAAATGTTGGTGTTTAAATACAGTTATATTAAATTGCTTATAAGCATTTGGAATTTTTATAGTTCATATCTTTGCATTTGCTTTTGGATTGGAAAGTTTTCGAGACTTATTAAAATGCCTGTCATTTTTGTTATACAATATAGTCGTTAAATTGCAGTCAAACTATCAGAGGTTCATTAAAATTTAATTTATCGATCGATTTATTATTCATGTGCGATTTCTTACAATAGATTATCAAGTGTTCGTTTAAAGCGCTGCTATATGTGCCGTTTATTAATATTGCATAAAAAATACACTCGTTTTGATGGATACAATTCGGATCGGCAATAGCTTTCGTTTGGTATTACTGGTTATATTTCAGTCGGGGGCTGGTGTTGTTGATTTTAATTAAATCAAAAAGTTTACAAGCGCTGTAAACATTTATACGCCTAGAGTCGGCTGTAAAAAGGACTTAATGCCTTTACTCTTATCATTCTAACCCTATTTAACCTCCTACCTTTATTCATGGTTTGAAATCCCAAAAGGAGGTATTCAGAGACGGTTATTAATTCTTTGGTTCCGAAGTGATTGATACCCTTTTGGAATCGCAGCAATAACTATATTTATTAATTTACGCATATGTTAAAGCGGTACTTGATAATTCTGTGAAATCCATCAACGTCAGTAGAAATCGAAGCCACGCACCAAATGACAAGCAGAAACCGGCATGTTGTGTTGATTTCATTGTCTTTTAATTCGAGCAACGATGAAATAATGATTGCTTTAATGATACGGAAAGAGCGGATTGTTTTGTCATTAATCAATGTCGGTGCTGCTTTCCTCGCTGAATTTGAGGTTGAGATTGGAACGGAACAAGTGTTGTGAAATGTTGGGCAACATACAATAATCATGGCTATCAATCCCATAAAGGGGAAGCCAGAGTCAGAGGAATTTGAGTGGGGAAGATGGTTGGTGATTAGTATCCCGCTAAAAAATACCTAAAATACTTATTAAGTCGTCTCTTACGACAGCCTTGTGAAGAAATGGGTTAGTAGGTACTTCAAATTCACCTCGGATTGATAGTCACAACATGTTAAATATGTTGATCCATTTTCAAATTGGTCTCATGTCACAGATCAGTAAATAGTTACTATTCATATTACACTTTCAGTCTTATTACACACATGTTCTAACTGAACCTAAGCGAAGTGTATTAAAAACAAAATATCTACAACTTGCATGTGTTATGTCGTACAACGTAAAGATTTGTTTTATCAATAAGACTAATTATGCAATAAGACTGCCAAATTGTACTTCTATAAAAACATAATAACTGTTAAACGTCTTACTTAACAATAAGGAATTTTCTTTACTATTGTACATACACTGATCCTGTATACCATAACTAACAATTGTTTACATTGTCACAGATCATGTTCCGCGGCGGCGTGGTGGGCACTCTGGACGCGCGCCGCGACGCCGCGCTGGCCCGCGTGCTGGTGCGGCTGCAGGCGAGGGCGCGCGGGCTGCTGGCGCGCCGGCGGGCTGAGCGGTTGCGGACACAGCATACGGCGGCTAGGTAATGACTGTAAAATGGTGTATTGTATTTTATTTGACTGGACATATAATCACAGCTATAAATCCCAAAAAGATGTAGCTAGAGCATCAGCATTAGAATTTCTTTGGCCACTTTTGGAAGGTAAGTGGGAATACGTAACGTAAACGTAAACGTTCACGCCGTTTATCCCCGAAGGGGTTGGCAGAGATACCAATACTCCTGAACTCACATGGCAAGCGCCATCTAGTTTCCAGAGAAGGTACCCACGTTCTGCTTAGACAGTGTACTCACGTGATAGGGGGCAGGCCTATCGCCGTTTTGTACGAATACACTGTCACATGACTAAGTACAACTCAGCCATGTGGGTTTCCTCACGATGTTTTCCCTCACCGTTAGCAACCATGATAAATTAACCACACATATGACTTTAGAAAAGACAAATTGGTGTAGGCCCGTCCCAGGATTGGAACTCACGCCCTTCTGTTTTTCGGGCGGGTGTTCTACCCACTGGACTATCATGTTCGCATGTAAGTGGGAATAGTTAGTTAAATACAGAATGGTTGGTGATGAGTCTTGGACACATCGCCCAAAGCACTTTAAAGTCCCCATTACCTTAAATCGCTTCTTGCCATATATTTGGCTTGGGGCTCTCTTTGCCATATATTTGGCATGGGGCACTCTGTGCCATATTTTTCGTCTATCGAGCAAACCACGATTTTCCATGATTTTCTATTTATATTACGAATTATTTAAATGTGCTTCAAAAGCTTGTTTTTCAGTAAATTTTTTTCAAATTATATTTATTTTTCCACCTGTCCGCTCTTATTATTTTAAAGGGCTAAGGAATTTATACTTATTCGGATTAAAGCCTAAAAGCCCGGAAGTAAGCCTTTTTCAGATCCTTTCCTCAATATCAGGATTCAAGATTGAGTAGAAATATCGAGACCACTCTAAATTCCTGATAGTTAATGTGAAGCGTGAGCCTAAACCGATAAGCTTGCCGGTCGTACTACACTTATAAACGTTTTTGTCTGGAAGTAAAAAACGATTTTTTTAAATCTTTTGTTACTATAAAACTGGAATAATCTGTATTGAATTCTTTTTAAAATAACGCATAATCCAAAGGTTTACCATCCTTGTGAAGTAGGTTGCATTGCTAGTGTAATATCTTAAAAGGCTGACCCATGATCAACCATTCCAATTTTACAATCTATCCCCCACTCAGCTTCCAAAGGCGGCTGCGGAATTCTAATTGGGGAGTTCTGGCTACCCATCTTTGGGGTTTATAGCCGTGAGTATAGAAAAGTAAGTATGTTTATTTTATTTGAAATTTAGACGGTTACATACAGACGGTAATATGACGCTCTAACCAATGAACTACAAAGACATCTCTCACATATTCTATTCACTTTACATTTCATAACCAAACCAGTCAATACTCTTCTATCGCTATAGTTCTTTCCAGCCTAATCCTCACTACATTACAGATGCATCCAGAGAAACGTGCGTGCGTTCCTCACGGTGCGCGACTGGCCGTGGTGGCGGCTACTGGTGAGGGTGACGCCGCTGCTGGCCGTGCATCGCACTGAGCATCGGCTGAAACAGGCGCAGGTGAGGGAAACAGCTTTTTTGTTAAAAAAATTATTTATTGGATCGTTTTATAAATAATATGCCATTAGTGCAAGTAAAACATGTTTTTTAGGTTAGGATTTGGGATGATAGATTTTTTTAAATATATGACTGAGCAAGCAACAATAGGGGGCTCTGCACACCAGGTGACAATGTCACGTGATATTAAGAAGCATTAGTAGCTCTGCCACCCCTTCGGGGATGTACTGATTTGAGTCTTGAGATATACCATCGGTATTAAGTTAAGTGTTACCTTGTTCTCTTACTATAATTATAAAGAGGAAACATTTGTTTGTTTGTAATGAATAGGCTTCGACACGGCTTCAACGCTTTCAAAACTTCTTTCACCAATGGAAAGTTAGAACGCTAAATATGGACTACTAGTTAATCTATATATAAAAGCCTCTTTTCTTTTTGTTTATAAAAGCATGCAGCATAATTCGTTATGAGTTTAGGTATAAAATGAAACCATAAGACTTTGATGACATATTTATAAAAAACTATTTAGATTTTCATATTTTCGTCATTTGAGCAACGTAGGTACATATGTTTAATTTTCCTGTTAATTTATTAGATTTTTGTAGGACAATTGTGAGCGCACAAGCAATTTTTCTGATACACTCCGATAAGTCTTCATAAATATAGTAAAACTAGCAATTCAGGTTACGCTGGGTACGATTTCATCTGAGCGTGTACCAATATTTTGTCTAGACTAGCGTCAAGTATATGGTTTCATTTTTAAATTAATATACGTACATACATTCACATACTCACGGCTATAAATCCCTAAAGTAGTAACTAGAAGTACCTCAGCCACTTTTGGAAAGTTGAGTAGGGAAAAGATGGCAAAATAAAGGTCCAAAAATCCCTTAAAAGCCCCAATACCGATAGTCGCCTCTTACGTACACCCACCGGAAGAAATGGGGTAGTGCTATTCTAAGCCGACATAATTTTTTTTCGAGGGATTTTTGCTCGATGCGGTTGGAGACCCGTCACCAACAACCTAAATCTCACAATCTTTTCCCCACTCAACTTTCCAAAAGTGTCTGAGGAATTTCTAATTCCTTAGCTCTGGTTACCCCTTCTTGGGATTTATAGCCGTGAGTATATGTATGTATGTATGTATGCTTATAAGCTAGATCAACACATAATTAGCCTTAATAATATACATAAAGAATAACTGTACCTAACCTATGTTCAAAATTCATAATCGTGCCGCTACTCCTAACAATTCAACAAAAGATTTGAACGAAAAAGAGAGGGTCAAAATATGCCTCATACATAAACCAATGCACAGATAAGGAGTAACAAACAATTGCGCAAACACAACGACCTTATTAGACAGTTGCGCCAAGTTATCTGTAACTGGTGACTTCCTCCGTCTCCTGGCAATCTTCACATAGATGGGGCATTCACCTTTGACTTATTTAAGTCTATTTTAAGTTGATTTATATCCGAGTTCTATTGCACATGAGAATTTCCCAACAACTATTAAACTTGCAGACAGCCCTTGAGAATGTCATATTTCAGGATTTAACTCAAAAGATGGTTCTCATTTTTATTGTATTGACTTGCTTGCCAAATATTTGGTTCCTATAAGAAACTTAAATTTGAAACAGAGACAATAAACAAACTTCTTTTTTCATACTAAATACATAAAGGCTTTTTTCTGTTTTATTTGTGCAGGTTTACACCCTTTGTTCGCTATCACAAATCTCAATGTACACTATATTGCCATACATACATACATACATATGCTCACGGCTATATTTCCCTAGAAGGGGTAGCCAGAGCTAAGGAATTATAAATTCCTCAGCCACTTTTGGAAGTTGAGTGGGGAAAAGATGGTAAAAATAAAGGTTTTTGGATCACCAACCTATCAAGGTCTCCAACCGCATCGCCCAAAAATCCATTAAAAAGCCCCAATACCCTTAGTCGCCTCTTACGACACCTGTGGGTAGAAAGGGGTAGCGACATTCTAAGCCGGCACTACACGGCAAATTAAAAATGCAAATATGGTATATTGCCATAATATTCTTATATTATGTAGATTTATCTATTTTTAAACCTTGGGTATTTGTCAAAAAACGTATTAAATGTTAGTAACCTAGTATACTGACCAAATATTATACTATAAATTCTACCAAAAAAAACATGTTCATAATTTCAACTGAGCTCATAAATTCGACTGGAATTTTCATTGGAACAACTTGGGATTATGAAGTAATAAAATTACATCAAAATCAGTCAGCATTACACCCCACCGTGATTTGTCGACTCACCATTATAAATATCTTCACGAACCATCCTTTCTTTCTTATCGGATTCAATTAAAGGATGAACCATCATGTCTTCATCATTATAATATTTTAAATTATTGTACCGACTATCTTATTTACTTGTCAGTTTTGTGATCCACTAACCCGAGTGTTAAAGCAAGCATTTTTAATGCGGGTTATTACAGAGTGCTTCAATTACGCCTAATTAGGATTAATATGTGTAATTTGTACTTATCCATGTCATTTTTTATTAAAGTATTTAAATTCGTTGATATGTAATACTGCAAGAAATTTCAAGAACTAATTATTATAATTGTCTTTTACTTACAATTACGAAGCTAGAAAGGTTTGCCAGGAGCGTACAAAATGGCGATCGATAGTCTCTGCCTACCCCAATGGGAACTAATGGCGAAAGTATATGTATGTTACTATTTGATGCCTTCTTATATCTGTCACACCCAAAGTTACTTATAAAAATAAATTCTCCTCCATTCCATAAACTGTACATAATACACACAAAGCATACTGTCATAGTAACACCATTAGTAAATCATTAGGTCAACACTTTAACTGGTGGTAATACTGCGCTAGTACACGCAGACTCTTGGTCTACCGGCGCGCATACCAGGGACCCTAGCACGCTTGTTATTAATCGAAGTTGGTTGGTTAGAATGAGATACACATATACGATACTTTAGAAGTGTGAAACAGATAGCTGTTAAAAGGCAAGCTTGCTAACACTGTAGGCCAATAGGTTTGTCTGTAGTTTGTTTCAAAGGCGTTCGTGCTGACTATGGGCTTATTAATTAGGGCATACATGTGTTCGAAGTATGGTGTCTTTAAACCGGTACCTTGAGCCAAAAGCAGTCAGTA
This sequence comes from Bedellia somnulentella, assembly GCA_963576735.1. NCBI lineage: Eukaryota > Metazoa > Arthropoda > Insecta > Lepidoptera > Bedelliidae > Bedellia > Bedellia somnulentella. Next base: position 11,123,949 of record OY755190.1, read on the forward strand.
CTTTCCTATGGACGAATATATGTACCTAATACATTCTTTATCTTCTGTGTGTCCAGAGAAGGTACCCACGTTTTGCTTAGATAGTGTACTCACGTGATAGGGGGCAGGCCTATCGCCGTTTTGTACGAATACACTGTCACATGACTAAGTACAACTCAGCCAATGTGGGTTTCCTCACGATGTTTTCCTTCACCGTTAACAACCATGATAAATTAACCACACATATGACTTTAGAAAAGACAAATTGGTGTAGGCCCGACCCAGAATTGGAACTCACGCCCTTCTGTTTTCGGGCGGGTGTTCTACCCATTGGACTATCATGTCGCAGACATATATCGTCTATATCTTTGTTTCAAATACCCTGTAGAGCTGAGATTTCAATAGTATCAACCAATCAATCCTTTAAAGGTTTGTCAGCGGCGGCACTGACAGATCTAACATGTTGTTTTTTGTTCTCTAAGAAAGTATTTGTAGCTCTCGTCGTGGCTTCCGGTGAGCGTCTTAATTTGCTCCACATCTGACAAAGGAAGCGACTACTCGAAACTAATTTAGAACCCGATGGATTAATTTAACCTAATGGTGCTTCACTTGTAAACCTATCCATCTGTGTATATTTTAGTCTATGTCGTTCCTATTTGCTTTCTTTGCTTTCAACCACTTAAGTTTAGTAGCGAGTGATGAATAATGAGTGATGATGAAGGAAGCAAATACGCTTAGGTGAAAAGTGCAATTTATTTTCACTTGTGATTATCCTTTTTAGAGTCATCTCTTTACTTATTTCAAATACAACAGTTCAACTTCATTCACTTGTAGGTATTCAATTGTTGGGAATAGTTTGCTGTTACTATTATCCGTTTGATATGTTACTTGTATTTTATTAATCACAGTCCAGATATGTCCCAATCGGAGGCCTCGAGCCTACTCTGAATAGGGTAATTTGGCCATAGTCTCTAACTACCAAGATATTAGCATAGACACAGATTCATCTTAATTTACAAAAGCCAGCAGATGGGACCTGCATTAAAAAATCTGTTTATCTCCAGAAATTAAACCTGTGAATTTTCGGTCGTGAGCATAATGCTCTCACTTTTGGATCAGTGAGGCAGTTTTTTATTCTCCATAATTTTCACACTTACAATTTGAATTATATTCCAAGTAAGACTTTTCATTACATCTTCAGCTATTAGTAGCAACTATTAATCATTCAGAAAGCTAATATCACAGTACAATAACCCCCAACTCATATCGAAGTGTTTAATTTGTACCGCGTGTGATCTCTTTCAATGGGTATAACAGTTTGTTCCGAAGTCGTAACAATTAAATAGCACTTTCACATATTACATACACCTTCGCAATTTGGACGGCCATCCGTCAATTCGCGGGGCTAATATCGTGGGCTCGTCGGTTAGAAAGAGATAGAGATATGGGATACTATTGAAGAGTGAAAGAGATGGCTGTTTCACGAGTTTTGTAGTTAAAAAGACAAGCGTGCTATTACTGCAGTACGTGCTTGAAAAGTGAACGCGAATGGTTTTTTTGTCGATTTCGGGTGCTTTATATTTATGTTGGCCTTTTTGTTGGCTTCTTACAATTGGATCACTTTCACTGGACGCTGTAATATTGCCATTAATGTTGGCACGTACATAGTTAACGATTTGCTTTACATCTTATGAGATTTTCTTCAACTAATTCCGCTTATCATTTCTTTTCACGCATGTTGTATGGAACTTGCTTCGCAGTAAAAAGTAGTATTCTTTTGCGTGGTATTGGAATTCGTTTCACAGTTACGTTAGGCTTCACAACATTTTAAATATTTTATTTTCATAAATTTCGTGTTTTTTTTTGTAAAAGTTATAATTACTCTCGCCGTTTAAGTATCAGATATGCACTAAACAAAATGTGATGTATATTTTTTGTAAAATCTTGCTTAAAACCCATCGTTAACTTAAAAATTCTTATTTTGCCTCACAGCCACACCGTTAAAAGAGATCATATAATGTTTTTTTAAGCCAACTACACAACATTAACTCCAATAATAAGTAACAAAATCGTATCGACCCACATAACACGGTTGCAGCCATGGGTGTTTCGAAAGGCTGTCATCACTGTCCAGATAAGGTTCTAACGCGTTCCACAGTATTTATGTTCACTGGATGCACTCCATTGCTATCGGCTGGGTGGCTTTCTACTCTTATCTGTCTACTCTCGGTCGTAAATTTGTCACCGTTTACTTGAATGGTTGTCATATTTCAACGGGTGTGAAACCTACTGTGAAGTATTGAAAGGGTAGTAATAAAAGCTCCGATTATAAAATAAAAATTGTCCTTACAAAAAATATTAAATATACTGCCTAAAATACTAAATTTCCGACTACTTTTGTCCGACTAAAAATGACGAAACGACCGAATGACATTCTTAAATCTTCGAAAAGTTAATATGTCTGTTTATTGCCACAATGCTTTATAATTTTTACCTTTACTTGCCTACAAGTTATTTATAAATTACACTGCATGTGTCATAGGGAGTATGCATTTTAGGTGCATATAGGGTAATATGCATGCTCGTTTTATACATAACTTAACCTAACCTAGCTAAATGTGACCTAAGTATTCTTCACCTACAGGGGGCTTTAGAACCCCCGACCGCCCCAACTGATAAACTTGTCCGAGGTTCAGTATTTTATTTGGAAGTTTAGTTTTATTATTCGAAGTTAAATATATTTGTAAGTAAAAATGTAATTTGATGCTGTTCATAGGTGTTTGTTAAATTTATTAAATTGGGTTTTTTTGTCAGTAATTTATTGAAACGCTGGTTTATTAGAATAATAATCGGACAGATGTAGTTGGAGATTCATTTATTTTTCGGAACCATTATTATTTCCCGTATTAAAACACATAAACAGTCATAGATACTTGGTAGCTTGCTTAGGTACATATTGAGATTAGTCATACAAGATCTGTCTTAATTCTCATGACAAAAGCACACTCATGCGCCTCTTTCAATCTAAATCTTAAACTTTCACGCCGTATATCTTCGAAGGAGTGGCAGAAGTTTTAAATTAACCAGGCCCGACTAAATATTGGAACCCACTCCTTTTCGCATAAGAGGCGGTGATGTTTCCTACTGTGCTTTCTCGGTTTTTGTAATACTAATAGCTAGTAATACTATTGATTTTACAACGCTAGCCAAGATGAAATTATTGCATACCAATTAACTGTCTATGTTCTCAATATTTATTGCTATGAGATGTAGAAACCCAACGAAAGTTATGTTGTAAACACTGGTTTAACTATTCCGAGCTATCGAGCTGCTGAAAACAGCTAGAAAGTGAGATTCTTATTTGGTACACTTAATGAGTCAATAAACTTAATTGATTCTGAATTTCTTATCTAATTTCTTGTTTAGTTGGTTTTTTGTAAGTTTTTGAATAATTTAATGCTATTTTAATTGATCAATATTTATGATCGTTATTTAAGCAAATATATTGTTGTTGTATAAAAGTGGGTGAGGAATTTCTAGTATATGTATGTATGTATATTGTTGTTATGAACAAAAGAGCATGTATGAAAAGATTGATGGATGTAAACGGAGCTAGAGAGGTTTGTCAGGATCGTACGAAGTGGCGATCGATAGTCTCTGCCTACCCCAATGGGAATTAATGGCGTGAGTATATGTATGTATGTATGTATGTATATTGTTGTTAAATTTATAAGCTATGTAAACAATTAATTTACGTGAAAATGGTTTTAAAATAGAACTACTCTATTTATTGCTGTGATTGAATTATTACAACTTCCGTACCTATTTATTAGTTCCTACTAGAAATATAGAAACATTAATTCGAAGCACATTCTTATTGCTTTTGTTGCTTTTGACTGTTTTATGTTAGATAATCCTATTATATTTAATTTCAAAGTAATAGCTATACGTATATGTAATGTATGTAATAAATGGCCAATGAAATTCTATTTTAACTCTCCCCAATAGACTTCCAAAAGTTGCTAAGAAATTTATTTTTCTGCTGCTCTGGTTACTCTTTTGGAATTTATAGCTATGAGTATGTATGATAAACTTTTTATTGCACCTCTTACATAGAGATGTATTTTTAAAGAGTCTATGTATAATAAGGTTTAGCGATGTGGCAAGTGTCGGTGGTATTGCAAAGCCGATGGCGAGCACCCAGCGCACCTGATAGCGATTGCGATTGCGGAGACGCTAATGGCGAGCGATTTCCGCATGATTGGCCTGACCGCGGCCCGAGTATGTGCAGCTATGAAATTAAGTTGAAGCGAGAGATTATTTAAATAGAGTAAAAAAATATAGGTTTATTTGGAGAAGAATTCCATTGGCATCATCCCGATTCATTCATCACAACTATGTATATTCCCAGTGAAGGCTCAACCTTATTGTGTATAGGGTGATTTGGTTTAAGGCACTATCACTATCGTTTCCTAGTAGTTATACATTACAACCGTGATAATATCCGGTTTGACAGCCTAACGTGCCCGTCAAAGCACAGTATCATGTTATTTAATAATAACGCAATAACGTTCGCTCTATTTTATCAATATAGTAATTCATATACTCGTATCACTAATAGAGGTGTAGTAAGCAAACACTTACAAAATCAAAAAGATGTTAACAAGTGAAATCAACATTCAATAATAAACGGTTTACAGCATATCATAAATAAACTCTAAAATAATAGGAGCCAGATATAAAAGTCAAACACAAAGAGCAAATCTCCTAGCCCCAGCCGCCACTCGATAGATTTCTTGCTCTAACACATTGAACGATGACCAATTATGGCGGCTGGCTTACAGGCCACCAGCCCCTGCTCCCTCGTTTAGCTGTTACACACTATAACATACTTATTATCACGAAACTATGATTGGCATACATAACATAACATAACATAACATAAACGTTCACGCCGAATATCCCCGAAGGGGTTGGCAGAGGTACTAATACTTCTGAACATCACGTGACTTTGTCACCTGGGCCCTGTTCAATAAAACTGACAATCCGACAAATATGTCAAAAACTGACAAATTTGTCGGATTGTCAGGCTAAGCATGTTCAATAAAGATGACAAATATGTCCGACATTGACAGGTAAAATCACGACAATTTTGTCACTACCGAAATGCGTTCAATAAAACTTAGGAATTGTCACAAACCATTGTCGAGTTCGATAATTGTCCCTGACAAAATTGTCGGATTGTCACGACATATATGTCAATTCTTGACATATTTGTTTATTTTATGAAGTAGAATAAAAAATGCATGAGGGTAGAATAAGAACAAGATTATATGAACGAATATATTTACTATCCGATTGTTCGTTCGTTATCGGTGCTAAAATGGATATGAGCAACAAACTAACCACTTTGGGACTAATATATGAAAATAAAAATATTCTGTTTGCAAAGTATTCATCTTCACTACTTTCACTACTCGACGTAAGCACCATCTCTTTGAACAAACGTTTTAAATTCCTCCAAATGAGTGTGTGACACACAGTACTTCACCTGTCGGGATTGTCCGACAATTTTACAAATATGTCGATATGTCGTGACAATTCTCTGTTCAATAAAGCAGAATTGACAAGTTTTTCACGACAAATTGTCACCTATCACCTGTCGCGCTAAAAGTTTTATTGAACACAAAATTGTCGGATTGTCGCGACAATCCGACAATTTTGTCAGTTTTCCGCCTTGACAAATTTGTCACCTGTATTGTTTATTGAACAGAAACTTGTCGAATTGTAGAATTGTCACACTTGACATATATGTCGGATTGTCAGTTTTATTGAACAGGGCCCTGGTGTTCAGAGTACCCACGTTTTGCATGGACAGTATACTCACGTGATAGGAGGCAGGCCTATCGCCGTTTTGTACGAATACACTGTCACATGACTAAGTACAACTCAGCCATGTGGGTTTCCTCACGATGTTTTCCCTCACCGTTAACAACTATGATAAATTAACCACACATATGTCTTTAGAAAAGACAAATTGGTGTAGGCCCGACCCAGGATTTGAACACTAGTTGTTTGCACGATAACCGAGTGTTCTACCCACTGGGCTGATTGGCATACGTACTAACGTATACTCATGGCAATATATCCCAAGAAGGGGTAGCCAGATCTTCAGAATAAGTAATTTCCCAGCTACTTTTGGATGTTGAAAAAGAAAAAAATTATAAAATGAATGTAGCTGGTGATAATTATCTTAAGTCTTTAACCGCATCACCCAAAAAAAAAGATGACGATAACTCACGTTTTATCACAAAATTGTATTAATTTGGGCACTGCAAGTACACTTAATGAAAGAAAAGGTGCTGTGTAGTGTCGGCTTAGATAAAAACTAAGATATTCAACGATCGATTATTGCGGCCTGTTGACAGGCTAATAGTCCCACGCCCGATTTCTGAATTGAGTATTCAAGCTGAGAACGTCTTCAATATCGTTTTGTCTCATTCAGTTGTTAAGATTTCAATGCGACAGAACGATACTTAAGTTGTTCTCAGCTGAAATACTCAATTCAGAAATCGGGCGTTACCTCCCTCGTTTAACTGATACATACTTTAAACATATTATCACGAAATTGTATTAATTTGGCCACTTAAAGCTACATAAAATATATAGGATAGGTTTTTCAGGATCGTACAATTGACAATCGATAGACTTTGTCTACCCCAATAGGAACTAATGGCACGAGTATATACGTATTTATGAAGTAAAAATAAGCATAATGTTTTATTAGCAAATATACCAATGTTTCGCAGTGTGTGGTCTGCGATGACTAGAACTTAAGTTATGAACTAAGTAAACGAACGGGGAAAGCGCGTTTGTTTAAGTATTCGCTTAAAACAACACCCAAGTAAATATAATTTCTAAATCATACATCTAATACTAGATGGACAGTTTATTCGTCGTGTCAGCTTAGAATAGCTCTAACCCATTTCTTCCCGGAGGCGTTCATAATTTAGATTTTTGAGCAATGTGGTTGTAGACCCGTCACCCAAAACCTTTACAATCTTTTCTCCACTCAATTTCCAAAAGTGGCTGAAGAATTTCTTATTCTGCAGCTCTGTCTACCCCTTTTTGGGATTGAAGACGTGAGTCTTAAGTATGTATCCAATTTACATTTAACTATTGTAAGTTACTTACTACTAATACGAGGCTCAATTTTGAATAGATGAATAAGACTATGAGTTCGTCTAAGCAAAACTATTGTTTTACAAATATTCTTCACAATAGGTTATGGGAGAATTAATTAACTGAAGATAAAACTTCACTATACATTCGAGTCTATGTGATACATTTGTAATATTTTTTAAATAGTTGTAAGGATAAATGAGTAGACATAATAGTTATAGTCAGTTATGATAAAATGTATTTAAATGGTTATTTAACGACTTAACGATTTTAGCAATGATAATTTAAATAATTCAACTTATTAAACAGTTACTACTCCATCAAAATGATGGAACTGTAACTGCAATTAATACACATATTATTTGTTATATATGCCTATATATTTTTATTATAATTTCAATTACGCCGCAGGGTTTGCATTGTAATAACATAAACATATAAAACCTACAATACATATAGCTTGCAATATACTTGAGTATTAATTTGCTGAGAATTTTGCGATTTCTACTCCTTTCCTACTAAACTCCTTTTTGAGATTTATTGCCGTGAGTAAAATGAATGTCTGCAAATAAGTCCGGACAAAACAACAATTCTATTACGTATACAAACACGTAACTGTATAACGCCAAAATATCATTTCCTCTCCAAAACTTTATAAACCTTCTTCGCGACAAATTACTCTAAGCGAGCCAACTCTGTGACTACAAACCCCATATTAATTAGTTAGTCACCAGAACCGCTAGTGAACTGTAAACGCCAATCGGGTAACCGACATATCGCCGATGATGACAAGTGTACCAGCTGGCAAAAACGTCAGTCAGCTGATTTGCCGAACATTGTTCAGTGGCAGTGGAGACGCTAACGGAACCGACGCACCATTCTCACACGACATCACGACGTGGGATGTGTGTGAGGGTGATGGTAATTGTGGGAATCCGTGTAGCATATAAATATAACATGAGTTTTGTTTAGTTCGGAATTGCAATTGTTTATTTGTTTGTTTTTTGGAGGATTTATAAAATTTAGATCTAACCAAAGTTTAGATTGAGATAAGAGAACCTTACAGACCAAAATGAATTAACTTTAGATTTTCTATATACATGTAAATAAGCTACTGTTGAATCATTTATTGTTGCCTCTGAAGTATTATGAATGGTTACGTTACTTAAATATTTGTCTATGATATCAAGTTTATTTAAGATCACGTCAGTTTGATAATACAAGTCTTTTTGCGATTAATCATAGAACTACTTAATTAACTACTGCTATTCGAGATTAATATTATAGATAGACCGCAAAAACAAACAGTTTTTTATCTAAACTGACTTCCAAGATAATAAAAAATCTATTTTCGAATAAATTATTAAGAAATTTTATAAACAAAACAGAGATAGTGTTGTTACGATGGTCTGCAGAACCATTTTGTTTCAAGTATTTTGTAACATACAATTCGATTACCACTTTCGGCACTGCCATAAAACATCCTCACCATATCAAAGCACAAAACTCCAACAAGACATGAATTAATCGATATAGCCATATTAATCGAGAAATTATTGCTTTTTTATCGACTCAATGTACGATCGCTAACCTTATACGATACGTGCCTATACCTTTTATGCCTTCGTTTCTTGAAGGCAACATATACTTTCTATTTTAAATGTTACCTTTTAAAGATAGTAGCCACTATACTGACAAGCCTAAGCGATAACTTACGCACTTTTTTCTTTAGTATTCTCTGTGACACTTGGAAAACTATTCGGTCTTCCTGTATGTCCAAAATGGTGATATAAAAATGTAGTCGATCAAATAGTCTTACTATCTAAAAAAAAGACCAATAAAAAAACGGGTTTAGCAACGTTGGTAGCTCAGTGAGGTGAATCTCGGCTCTAAATACAGGCGGCAAGTGTTCAAATCCTAGATTGAAACCGAATTCTCATGCTGACAGATACATGTGGTTCATCTATTGAAGTTGATAATGGGGGAGATTTTCTTCATTTCGAGAATTTACATTATAAACCAAAAACTGCCTTTTATGTGGAAAATATTTACAAAATTAATATTTTGAGAAAGTGGAGATTTGAAAAACTGTGTTCTTACAAACAAAAGCCACACTGAGCGACATAAAATCAATATGTAATTGACTCTGCAAAAATACCAAATGATATTAAAAACTAAATAACTACAGAAGATCTAAGCAAACTTTCAAATTGCACAGAAAAAACATGCAAACCATTAGCTTTGTGTTTTACAGACAAAAACAGTCTAAAGTCTCATTATCAAATGCCTAATAACTTCAGATACAGCGAATTATCATAATAGCCGGTGTTCATGATGTCCAATAAAAACAACTCGCCGTAATGGTGTGATAATAATAACTCAGCAATAAGAGAATTTCTTAACTTTACGCATAATGTCGATTGGATTACGCTTAGTGGCCGCGTGTTATGCATTTTTATAAAGTTTTTATCTAGTCACCGCTTCTTATTAGCTACACTTCCGTGAGATTTGTTATGCTTCTCTTTTTATTGGTTTCTCTTGGAGATGAAGTTAGCCGTGAATTTACTTTTATCAAATAATTTAAATTCATTGTATATTTTACTTTTTCTCGTAGCTTTTAATTCTTCCTTGTGTAACAGTCGGCCAAATAGTTCAGAATCGCTGTAGTTTATTTGTAACTGTAAGTCCATGAAATTAGATACTTTCTGTTAGATTACTGAATTCATCTATATAAAGTTTAAAGTTAACCAAACGTAATAATCATGCAAGCACCACTAGTCAGGAACTGATCACATACCTTATCAATAATGTGAAATAGTATAGGCCCTAAAATGGTGCCCTGAGAACCTAATAAAACCAAAAGACAGTTCGTTTTCCTCGACAAATAAACAGCAATACGCCTCGGTATTTTCAATTTGTGCGGGCATCCATTCGCTGTAATAGGAAGAAGCTCTGTTCGCGGTCTAATGGCTATGTCGATCACGCCGCATTGTGCGTTGCAAACGCTTTTGAGAAAACCAGTGTTTACTATCTGGCGTGCTCGCGTGTCATCGATCTTCGCAACATCACATCACTATTTATGATATGCTATAATTTCGTATTGTGTTATGACAAACAGAAGACCATTATAAAATATTATTGAGAGTCGAGATGAGATTTCACCTTTGATATTTTAATGGCGATTTCTTGCAATTAAAAGTTGTTGTTGTTGCCATTTTGTATAGGATTGGTGTTCACGTAAGTTCACAACTTTTTATTTTCAGTTATAGATTTCTTTTCCTCATTCATTTAGAAAGACCTTTGACTTTAAAACACATCATTGCTTTAACTAGTAAACAGAGCCTAGCTTCGCATTATACTATTTTTTTGTCTTTGACACATGAACCTAGATAGGTGTAAGATAAGGTGAAATGAGCCAAATCATCTTTAAGTAATAACGATATTTAGAGAAACGTGTACTTATAATTTTATTTATATGGCTTATGGTATCTACAATGGATACAATAATGTAATATATTTATTTACATCCTTTCAATGTTGATTTAAATCAAGTCATTGTGTAATAAATAAAGAATAAATAAAGGAAAGAAAAATTTCGACACAGGCGGGAATCGAACCGGCGACCTCGGGTATACGCCCCGACGCTCTGCCAACTGAGCAACCGTGTCAATTGGCTGCCAGTGCGAAATTCTTCTATCCTTCGTTTATTCGTTAAATATTTCGTCGGGGCGTATACCCGAGGTCGCGGGTTCGATTCCCGCCTGTGTCGAAATTTTTCTTTCCTTTATTTATTCTTTATTTATTAGTAATAATCCCCACATGAGGTTTTCATGAACAAAAAGATTTAAATCAAGTCATTGTGTGTTTACATAACATTACGATACTATAAAATGCTTCCTCTATTTCCTTTGGTTTGACTGTAACTTCAGAATAACTTAATTGACTTCATTAATTGAAACAACTTTTGATTTTCGGATATTTTAATCGCGTATTATTACATTATTTTTAAAGCCCGACGTTTCGAAAACTTTTCAGTTATCATGGTCACGGGAAGACTGAGGTGTTATTTGTCATTATACAGTACTATAAAATTATTAATACTAACTACCTTCACAAAATTTTAAGTTACATTTGCGTTTAATATTTGCTATGTACAAAAAGAGCTAATGTTATCTGGAGTCTTGCTAGTGTTCTTCCCTTGCTTGGTTGTGCTAATGATCGGGTTCCAAGCAGGTGGTAATTGCCAACCATCATCTCTATTGAAGTTTGGATGTTTCTTTATTTCAATAGACTCGCGTATCATTCTAGGTATCAATCGATTCTCTTTTGCTAGAATTGTAGGTTTGTCAAAACGCATGTGGTGGTTTGGCTTATCGAAGGTGTGTTCACACAAAGCAGATCTTCCAGGAC